>JAPYZE010000285.1:0-67370 GCA_030522805.1 Leptomastidea abnormis
AAAAAAAAAAACAAAAAAAAAAAAAAAAAAAAAAAAAAAAAAAAAAAAAAAAAAAAAAAAAAAAAAAAAAAAAAAAAACTTAAAAAAAAAAAAAAAAAAAAAAAAAAAATGATGAAGATGAAGAAGAAGAAAAAAAAAATTAATGTAATTGATTCATTATCGGAAGATCGCAAAAAAGTTTATAAAACAAAGAACAATAAATAAAGACAAGAGAAAAACATGAAAATCCAAAGAATCTTGTTTATTGTTTCTTGATATAAAAGTCTGTTAGACTTGGCAAAAAATTATATGTATGGAAAAAAAAAAACAAAAACAAAAATGTAATACAAAAATTCAAAACAGAAAAAAGCATTTTGTAGAATTTGTTTAATTGGACTCACAAAAAAAGAAAGAAAAAAAAAGAAATCAAAATCAGAAATAAAAATTCAATCAGAACACACAATAATTGCATTTTTTTCTTATTAATTATTTCTAACTCCCAGCTATATAAGAAACGTATGAAAATGAATAACAATTATCTAGTATATATTTTTTTTTCATTTTTTATTGCTATTCAAAATAAAATAAAAATTTTTTGTTGTTTTTGTTTATTGACATTACACTTATTCATTCTGTAGTAACTTAAAATATTTTTCAACAGATTTTAACAATTTAATTTACATTTACATTTACATTTTTTTTATTTATATAGAAACATTAATTGAAGTACATTCTTTTGATTGTCACAATATTTAGTTTTACATTACAGTAACATGCATTTTTTTAAGAACTTAAGATATATACTAACGAAGATAATGACATTTAACAAAGATGAAAATGTACAGTTATTTATTTCACGTATTTATTAAATTATTAATTTTTTTTTTTTTTGATGTTGTGAATTGTCTTTCAAGCAGATTGAGATAGTTGTAAATCGATAGATTGTTGCAACCTTTCGACATCTTGCAAAGTAAAGACTTCAGATTTCTGCAAACAAGAAAAATAAAGTATTTATTTAAATAAGATATTATTTTTTTAATAAAATTTAATTCAAATAACATACAGTATGCTCTTTCCACACGTTATAATTTTGTTTCATATTGTTGATCATTTCTGGTAGATCAATAAATGCTGCAAAAAGATATTAAAAATGAAAGTACGGTAAGAAAAATTATTTTTATTCATTAATTTTTAATTAATAATTGATATGTACCGTCCCAAGCTTCCATCATACCACTGACGATAAAATCAATAAAGCCAATTTGAGACATTGGAATAGAACAGGTAGATCTATCGAACGTAGGCATTGCGACTGGCAAATTTTTTTCGTGTTCCTCATCAGTCTAAAAATTATTATTTTATTAAAAAAAAAGGATGTACAATAATTTTTTTTAAAATTAATTTAAAAGTAAAACTTCAAACTTACTTGTCTAAAATATTCCTCCGCAATACGTTTTGTCCATTCTATACAAAACTTTAAGGGTCGCGTCGGATTAGAAACATCCGCACATTTTATCATCATCCTTTTGACTAAAGTTACATTTTCTGCAACTGAAAACTGCGAAGAATCCACTGGGTCTGAATAAGGCTGAGATACAGTAAAAAAAGAATTATTTTTATTTCTAAGAAATAAAAAAATAAAATAATTAAAAAAGAAAAAAAAATTGCCTCAGATATAGATTCTTCAGAACGTGCACTGCAAGTATTGACAAACTTAGCCAAATGCTCGTAATGTTTGGTCATATCAGTTGCTAATATCATGTCAATGACATTTTGTCGAACCATCTTATAAGTGTCACGGTCCAATTTCTATCAAAATATTTGATAAATTTTAGTAAACATAAATCAAAGCATATATTTATTTAATTAAAAAAAAATTGAAAATTATTTACCTTAAAAATATTGACTTCATCATTTGATAAAGTCAGTTTAAAAGTTAAAGCGGCATGATGAGATTCAAGAACAGAAATATCATTGTATAAAATAGCTAGTTTACTTCCAACATTGCAAAGAAATTGGCTAAAGTAAAGATAAAAAAAATTAAAATTATTAATTAATAATACAATAATATTGTAAAATAATAAATCACAATATCTGAAATAGCTATATATATATACCTAGACACTCCAGGATGATCGATATCATGCGTAGCAGCGGCAATCAAGGCAGCAGCTTGATCGAGCGGGCTTAGGTGTCCTTTTAATTTATCGGACATCATAAAACGCGCGGTTGCTTGTAGGACATCTGCAGCATGGGTAGAGTTGTGATAGCTATTTTGCGAGTTGTAATTGGCTTCAATGACCGTCAGCCAATTAAGTAGAATTCGCTCGTCGCATTTTAGTTGAGCCGGCACGTCGTAAAGGTTCATTAGATGCATTCCCAGATAAAATAGAGGCCTTTTTAATAAATAAAATTATTTTTTTTTTTGTTATTAATTTTAATTTTTGTAATAGAATTAAAAATTGAAAAATTAAGTTTTACCTTTTCTCTGATAAAGATTCGAGCTTAAAAATATCAAATTCCCAATCCAGGCTATTCTCCAATAATAATTCAATTTCTCGTGGTCCACGTTGACTCCTTGTTTTAGGCGGTTGTTGCAATATCCTTTGAACCTGATTTACCCGTCCAATTGAATCATTTGATGACCTCCGAGAATCCCGTGAATACTGTGGTGCCTTTCATTTGAAAAC
Source organism: Leptomastidea abnormis (assembly GCA_030522805.1). Lineage (NCBI taxonomy): Eukaryota > Metazoa > Arthropoda > Insecta > Hymenoptera > Encyrtidae > Leptomastidea > Leptomastidea abnormis. The sequence continues at coordinate 2,670 of JAPYZE010000285.1, forward strand.
ACATTCCATTAAAATAAATATAAAAATTAATCCAAAAATGTTTTTTAATAAAAAAAAAAAATAATTTACCGAAATTAGGGCCCCAATGAGATCTGATGTGATAGGATCGTTAGTGAGCTCGTCCGACTCCTTGACGTAGGGTGTGTATAGCTCTGTCGTTTTTAATATCTCGATGGCCTAGAGCGAGACATTGAAGAGAGTCTCGTCTTCACTTAAAAAGAGAAGCTAGGAAAGCTACTCATTTGAAAGACGATTTCAACTCTCGTAATTACAGCGTTTACTTATAGCCACGTATGTATTAATGTATACCCAAATCTTAGAAGAAATTTTTTTACATCTGATTTGTAGGAATTTAAATTTTTGAAAAGAATAGAATTGTACAATTTACAATAATCTGAATATATAAATTAATCAAAATTTTATAAGTAAAGTAATTTTTGAGAATGATTTTAATTTTGCAATAAAATTTATGTTGATGCTTTTGAAGTTTTGTAATTCGAGAGTTAAATTCGAAATTGCATGATTTTACCAATGATTTATTAAGAGATTTAATTATGCTCAAAGAGCTTTTTTAAAATTTTGTAATTATTCCAATCAGTATTACAATAAATATTATAAAAAATTATTATTTAATTTAAGATTTAAATATAATATAATCTCTTAATGCCCCTCAGCTTAATTAAATAAAATAAAATAACATTTTACAAACTTTATCGATTTGCATCGCGACATCAGGACTAGCTGCATCAACCATTGCAGTCGTCAATAGAGTTATGACTTTTGTAATTGGTGCTTCTAGAGGTAAATTGTGTAATTTTGCCACGCTGTACCTTCGCTGAACTGTAATAAATAAATAAAAAAATTTTAATTTAATTTTAATAAAATACGAAACAAAAAAATCATTTTAAAAAAAATAAAAATGACTAAGATCAGAATTTATATTCTAGTAGGCAGAAAAATAAGATAAAATAAAAGTAGGTAGGATGCTGAAAGAATAAATCAAATAATGCAATTTACGATCGCTACTGATAGAGCCGACATCAAACGAGCGCAGAGAATGAGCACTCCCTCGGGGATGTAGATGTGCGGCGACCGCGTTAGGCCCTGGTGACGTTGCCTCGATATTTTCCAATAAGTACGTTGTATCGTAGATGTAAATATAATGGGTTGGCCGTCTGCAAGTTGAAGAAGAAGAAAAAAATAAATAAGGTCAATTATTTATTAAATAACAGTTAGTAACTTAAGATTGATATAGAAATTTAAGTATATACAAAATATATAAAAAGATGATATTTGATATACCTGCCATACGTGCAGAAGGGAATGATTCTTGAGCTTATCGTTATAGGCCCATTAAATTTTCTTTTGCAGTTCATATTACCATGAAACTCGTGACCTTTTTGCAATAGTTGATTCATCGGATTAAAATTATCGCAAGTTATAATTTCGCTTAAATTTTTGTTGACAAGCTCGTCTAACTTGTAGCCTAATAATTTTTCGCTGACTTCGTTAGCAAACTGATAAAAAAAAAAGATGAAATAATTTATAAGTTAGCTTTTATTAAATATTCAAAAGTAATTATGTTATACCTACTATTTATATTATGAAATACAGTGAAAATTACCTGAATCATGTGTCTATCGTTAGTCACGTGTACCATATCTCGACACCTATGGACAGCTAAGTACAGAGAATGTGCAGTTGCTAATTCTAGTTTAGGTCGCACCTCGTTCGCGTAGATGCCGATGAGCTCGTTCATTAAAATTTTCTCGCTCGAACATTCTATAAGTGCCTTGAGAAAATTCGCATAATTTAGGTAAATCTTTCATTTTTTTAATTTTTTGTTTTTAATTTTTTTATTGTAAGTTTAGGTATAATATGTCTTCATCACTTTGAAAATGTAAAAAAATATTGAAATTGAAAGTGGTTACCTTATTGAATCCAGCGTCGAGTATTTGTAGAGTGGTATTTTCATCTTGATTAGATTCTGTAAATAATCTATAGAAAAAAAATCAAATTAAAATTTTTTAAAAAAATACAAAGAAATATTAGTCATTGGTTGTAATACTTACGATCGTTTGACAAGTGCTAAAATAACGGATGCTCGATGATTGTGCGTGTTATTTAATGCCCTAAAATTTAATCAATAATTTTCAATAAAAAATTAAAAAAACAATAAAATTGTTGAATATTATTGCGAAAGTAAAATAAAATAAAAAAAAAATTTTAATATTACTAAAGAATTCAAAAGATATCGATAATTTAGACTGTTATTCCGAATACCAATACGATTTTTTTTGTTCATGCTAGTGACATGTGAAAGAGAATGTTGGAATGAAAAGATAGATGATAAATAAGAATACGATATTAAATTAATACTTGTGACGTACGTAAGCTATTGTGAATTTTACATTAGAATCACGTATATTATTATTATTCAAATAACATAAAGTCAAGAATTTTTCTATAATAAGCTGCCGAGATAAAAACTAATATAATTTTATAATCGTTTATCCATACATACTAAGACGAATTCCATATAGGCAAATAAAAATAAAATAAACCTGCATATTTCGTCAGCCTGCTGACAATGCAATCCTCGTCTATCGACAATGACGATGTCGTGATAGTGTGTTTGAAAGAGTTCAAGCGCCTCCTCGGCGTTTCGTGCCTCTGAGACATGCCATCCCAATCTTTCGTTCGCCAAAGCCAATACCTCTGATTGCCTGTCGTCTCGTGGAAAGACCAGTAATACCTGTTGATTATACATCTCCTTAAATTTTCTTGTCTTATTCAAATGTTTTGCTTACGCTTTGAATACCAGATATATAATTTTTATACTTTAATTTTTTTTTTATTATTTCTTTCTCTTGTAAGTTCATCTCTATTTACTGACTGCATTTTTAACTATTTCTTTGTTATTTTTTTTTATAATTGAAAAAAAAACGATAAAATTGTAAATGAACTTTTTTCATTATTTTTTTAATTTAAACTTATACAAAAATTTGTTACATAAACAGTATCGTAAGAATAATCAAGTAATTTGAGATTGTTAAGAAAAAAAGTATTATAATAGCGAAATATTAATTATTTGGTTAAACTTAGACATGTCAAAATTGTTAGGGACAATTACAATAATATTACTATAATATAGAAATTAGAATAGTCAAAAAAAGAAAAAACAAAAATTAGAGTAGTTAGGCCCATGATATAGGATCGCGAAAATATATCCGTAGATTGAAAAACTTACGATAATTTTATAGCAATTCGATTCTAAAGTCAAAAGTTTATCTGAATAATTAAAAGTTTCGCTTTATTTTATTAATTTTTTTTTATTACATTTTTTTTTAGTTTAACTTATTGTTCTTCTTATACTTACATTGTAACAAATTTTTTGTGAAGATTAATTTTTATTGTTATAACATTTTTTATTTAATTCTTTTATTTTTTTTTTTTTTTATAACTTAATAATTATTGTATACTTGCTTCCTATATCCAAATTCCTTACTTTGACATTATCCAACGGTGAACTGTTTGACAGCCAACTGCACCCAACGTCACTAGGTCCTTTCTATAAAACAATTCAAATTTTAGCATTAATAAAAGAAAATGTTTATATTAAATATCTATGATAAAAGTTTTTATCGATACAGGGCTTATGCTATAAATTATAATTTACTGAGGCAGCTTACAAGATCAGTAAACATTGTCTAATCAACTAGCCCAATACATTTTCAAGTCAAGATATTTAGTTTCTATATTATTTTACTTACGTGTAACATTATCTAGTATTTATATTACGTAAATAAATTGACGACAGTCTTTCGTGATAAGCAACGTAGCATTAAAATATGATTGGAATTTAAATGAGTAAATATAAAGACTTTGTATTTTAGTATATAAACTTTTTTTCGAATTTATAATAGTTTAATATACAAAGAAAGTCTATTTAAAATATGCTAATTTTTTACTCAGTAATTAAAAATACACTATCGTGCTTTGGATAAAAAAAACCTATAAATTTTGAAGGACCATAAAACACGCGGATGATAAGAATATAACAGTGTAGATAAAAGCAAGCATTAAAAAAAATAATAAAAATAATAAAAATTTTTAATTGAAAGAAAAAAACGAGTTGCGTAGAAAATAAAAACACGAGAGAAAATAATCTAGGTAGGTCACGAAATATAGAATGTCGAACGCTGCTGCTGCAAAAGATAGTTATCGCAGTTTGTTTTGAATACAAAATTTGACGAATGACTAAAAGTCGATGAGGCAAAGAAAAAAAAAATATGAAATCTTGACTCTCAGCTTGACAATAAAAAAAAAAGATGTTGAAACACGATGAGAGAAGTAAAGTTATATTCGAGAGCAAATAGGGGGTCCAGGTATAACAATGTAGATCAGAAGAGAATGATAGTGCAGATTTACATGGGTCGCCTCAGGGGTTATATGTATGTACATACATAGAGTAAATCTCTCAAACATTTTAATACTCACATACACGAGTCGTCCCATTATATGTTATACAAAGTCTGACCTCAGGCGCAAAAATTTTACTTTCTATTAGAAACCGCGAGAGATAAGAGGACCCCAGAGACGTGAATTGCGACAATTGAGTCTTGGAGTGTATTATATATTGTGACTTGGAAAAAAAAAACATCTCTTTGAGATTAGTTGTAGGCTTATGTAGAGAAACACGTTTTCTATTTGTTCATGACTATGATTTGATAGCCGAATTTTAATGCTAATATTATATGTTGGCAGTTTAAATTCACAATTTTTAATCTGTTACACACCCATTTAAGAAACAGATTTCACGAGAAATTGCTACGCAATGGTTGTTTTTAATGACATGGTAAATTGGTTGAATGTAAATTAAAAATAAATAAATAAATAATTTTAAAATTAAGTTTTTACCGCAAGGAGAAATAAACAATGTTGCAAATTTTATTTAGTAAAATAAGTGTCTGGAATATTAGTCTTAAAGTATTTATTATAATAGGATTAGAAAATGGTATGAAGAGACAATGAAATTTAATTGTGATTTATTAAGAATGCATAATTTAAACCAGAAAGTGATTAGATAATTTTGTGAGTAACAGACTGACGTAGAAATATGCGAGTAAAAAAGTAGAAGCCAGTAATTTTTAATAGCTGATTCAAATTTGTATTTGAGCAAGTTAAAATAAAGAATCTTATCTTAACACGAATAAAATTAACATTTCTTAAATGCGAGTAATGTAAAATATTTAAAAAATATAAATACAAATGTATAATATGTATAGATCATAAACTTACAATTTGATGAAAATCCACATCTTCAGCAGAATTTCTATGACTTGAAAAAATCTTTTCCTCCATTGAACTTCCAGAATCATTGTGGTGTGTGTCTTGTCCTACATATAAAATAATACAATAAAATTATAAATTGTGATGCATAATTTTTTTTCTTTTTTTTTTTTTGCAGAATATGTAAGTTTAAATAGATTAAAAAATAAAATTATTATGGTTCATTAATTAATCGAAAATAAATAGTTTTCAAATAATTTAAATAAAGTTGATAATTTCACATACATTTAATCTAAGAATATCTACAGTTTGCCAAAATTAGATAGGCTTAAATCTCAAAAGCGTGACATTAAATATGACAGGTGGTCCCATAAATGTCGCTTGTTAAAAGTAAATTCAGTGTTGACGCAATAAATTGAATAATTAATGACTAGGCATTTATTATATTTCTAGCATAATAAATACATTTTTAATATTCATTTGTTTAAAAATAAAAATTTCACTAATAATTTTTTTTTTTTTTAATACAAAAAGTAGGATACGAAAATTGTAGTACATACAATGTACATATAATGCAATACTCAATCGTAATAATAAATATTTATACTTCAACTTTTATAACCAATCATTTATGAATCACAAGTAGAAAACACAAAATAATATATTTTGATAGAGCCCTTAATCCAAAAATTAGTCACAATTTGTTTCTCGACATATAATATTAGACACTTAAGCTCGTTTTCCCATTTCCCAGCAATAACAAAATCTCGTTTATTTTTTCCCCTCTTCCCCAGTAGTAACATTTCGTTTTCTCATCTCAAAACGATATCTCTCCCTTCCCCCTCACTCCCCTACAATTTAATCCCAAAAGATTTCGTAACTATCCAGCTTAAAATCCCATAAAACCATCCATAAAGATTTCCAGCAAAGCTACATCGCTATCCACTTTTCCAAATCTTGGCTTGTTATACAGACGTATATTAACAACCATGTACCACATTTACTATAGCCATTTGAGAAGTGAGAGTACGGAAAAAAAAGCTTTAAATAAAAAGGAAAAGGAAAAAAAAATACAAGAATCGTATAATCGCCCTTATGTCCCAATTTTGCGAGTTGAAATGTTTTTTAAAATTGACCTCAATGAATTTTTCGAGGTTTACTCATATAGTAATAACTTTTATGGTTTATGTTATTTTTTATTCATTGCATATACGAATTGTTAAAAGACTGTGGTTCAGGTAGAAATAATAATTTTTTTAAATTATGATATTGAAGTTACAATTTATAAATGTTAAATATAAAATTAAAATAGAAAATAGTCTTATCTCAGTACACGTGTCTTACACACTAAAAAAAAAAAAAAAAAAAAAAAAACAAATCCAACAATTTTAACATACTCAAAGACATACTCTGCCATTGGCACATTTTTTCACACCGAGGTTTCCAAACTCGAAATAAAAAATAAAAAAAAAGAAGTATCAGTAATTCGTATTCTACAAACGATCAAACCACAAAGATAGAGAACAAAAAAAGACAAAATTACACAATCGATCAACGATCATCAGGTGCATCCTCGGAATCAAGTATATATATTGAGTTTTAGAAAGTGTCCTTCTCTTTCAAAGATTTTTTAAGGCTTTTTGACATATTACTACTCTATGCACGTAGACACGTACGTAAGCTCACGGCGCTTCTTTTTTTTTCGTAAGTCCATTGTGAGCAATACTTAAAGATGTGCAGTGAATTTTGATGGTTGCATGTGTGGTGATGATTTTGGTTGTGATTTTGAGGTAAAGTAATTTTTAGGGTAGGATTAGGCTCAGCAAACAGATGTTTATAGAAAGAAGTCAGTTAAGACCTCTTTAATTCTTTTTTTTTTCTTTTTTTTCAAATTGATTTATTGCAAGATTAAAGACATTCAAATAATTCATTTAATTAATTCACGTGTTTTTTCTCTAAAGATTATAAAACAATCTTAGGTATTAGTGCCAACTGCATCAAAGGTATATTTTTAGGTGTGAAGAGGGATTAAAGTGCAATTTTACAATTTTAAAAATATCTGGACAAATTGCATTAACAAAATGTTATTTATAGATAAGTCAACATTGCTGAGAACAGATATATCAGGGTTGTATAGATTATAAATAAATTTTAAGTAGTTGTTAGAAAATTAGTTTGCAAATTGGTGATGTAGAAGAATTAAACGATTTAGAGAAAAAGTAAATTAAAAATTATACCTATATAAACTTTTAAAATTTTATTTATTTCAATGTTAAATAGCATTTTTTTTATTTTTTTGTGAATAAGCAAACACATAAGAATTGAAAAGAATGTAAAAAAGGCATTTTAAAAATAACAAAGTTATATTTAACAAGCGCACGCTCACTTGGCAAAACAAGAATATAAAAGGAAAAAAAAAATTTAGTCAACAGCTGATGAGAAGCAAGATAGTTGTACAAGAGATGTTGTATATATAGTAAAGAATAAGCATAACTAAAGAAAACGAGAAAACTTCTTTTGTATTTTTTCAATGATCGAGTAATAGCCAATAATGTTATCGAGATAGGTTTTATGTAAAAAAAAAAAATAAAGTGTAAGAGGAAAAAAATGTCAAATTATTACATGCAAAGTAGGTGTGTTCATAAAATAAGAAAAAAATAAAAATTCTATTGAAAAAAAAATTTTAATTTTTTCCATGTCATATACAGTTATATTTTAAAAGAACGTTGACTCCAATGATTCCTGACAAAGATAAAATAAAAAAAAAAAAATATCTAGTCAAAAAAACATAAGATTAAAACTTACCATTAAACAATGTCCGAAGACTGGACTGCAACTCGTCCCCATCATCCTTAGAAAAACTAAACCTGCCCCTGACGGATGACATGGAGTTTCCATTAGCTCTGCCTGGCGAGGCTTAGGATTAATAATTTGCTAATAACATGAATTTTCCAATCGAGTTTTTTCGTTCCATAAACTAAGTTATTTTTTATTTAAATCTTTAATTTTTTGATCCCAAGGTTTAGAAAATATCCATTACCGATGTAGTGTTGTTAGGTAGAGTCATAATTTGAGATTACGTTGAGCATCATTTCTGTATTGAAATTGTATCTGAAAAATAAATAATTTTTTATGTAAAATATTAAGAAAAAAATACGATTAATGAAGTAATAATTGATGAAAATCACATTTTATATTATATCCATTAAGGTTTTAATATATTATAAATTATTATGAAATTATTTTTTGAATGAAAATATAAAAAAAAGAGTGTGAGAATAAGAAAGAGTCAAGAATCAAAATTGGGTTACACGTAAAAACACTCGTTACGAAATTAACCATCATGACCAATATTGTACTTTTAAAATTATAGTAGATGAAATTTATGGTTTCCCAGAACGGAATTCGCAATAAAACTTTTTTCGTACAATCGAAACATAAATTCTTAAATCAAATTTTATAGTTAAAATCCTTATTGAAATTTAAAAAAAAAAATTGCATACCAACAAATATTTAAATACTCTAAATTTTGACAGTAAGCAATAATCGTTTTAAATACTACTGCCAAAACATCACAATTCCCATTCATAAATCAATCAAATATTTAATAGCCACCACTAGACAAGTTAAACTACCCAAATCATAGTTACACCATTTCAAAATACACCACACTATATAGAGACCTCAATTTTACAAACTAAAATAAATGCATCAAAGCCTAAAACTACTTCTCTTAAAATCACATCCAATGTACACGTGTTCTTAACCCAAAAAAAAAAAATACCAAACCAAAAGTAAAAAATAAAAAAAAACTCCGACAGGTGCGCAATTTAAGCCCGCAGCCAAACGGCAGCTGACTACCGAGAGAAGCGATTTGGCAAAAGTCTCCGGCTGTTCGTTTCGAAAGTGCCCTCATCCCTCCTCCTATATAGGTATATAGATACTCCTACTTCCAATCATCCTCGTAATTGTGCGTATCCTCGACTCATTTTTTTTTCTCTTTCTCTCACGTGGTTACGCTTCTTTTACTGCGAATATACACGATATGTGTACGTGCGACAATACAAGAAATTGCAAAGTTATATATCCTTGATTGTACCAATATTTTTATTTTTATTATTATTATGGGTCTAATAAATTTTTTTTTATTATATGTCCTGTATATGAGTTAAGCTGAAATTCGATGAAAGAAAAAAGAAATATCATAAAATATTACACGTAATAATTACGTGTGAGAGAGAATATTCTTATACACAAGATTATGCAAAGAGAGTTTTTAACACTGAGAAAAATAACTTTGAACCGACCGGTGTACTTCTTGCGTGGTCAATACTCATCAACATACTCAGTGTTTACTGTGAGTTAACGATATCTTTTTTTTTTCTTTAATTTTTATTACATCAAAAAATATAAATTCCGTTTCCTCGTTTTACAAACTTTTTAAATGACTTGTTTTGATAAATACATAGTCTCTCTGTCTCTTTTCCCCCTGTTTACTTAACGAGTCTAACATAGATAACAAACTAGTTACTTACTTGGTCAATCCCATAAAGTAGCATTAAAAAATGTGAGAAATGTTTTTGTCACTTTGGCTTGTTAGCTACTGGTTGAGTGGTCAGTAAAAATAAAAGATACCACTTGGAGAATTTTTTTAGACGTGTGTAAAATTCTTTAAAATAGTAATTTGTTCAAATTTTATTAATTATAATTAAAAAGTATAGGTGTATTTTAAATAAATAAATTTTATTCAAATAGATTTTTTTTGTATCTAGCTACTTAATAATTATACTGGTAGTAAAAGCCTCTTATTAAACTACAATTATTTAAAGAATAATAATATTAAAAAAAGCTTGAGATAATATTTGCCTTTATATTAATAACACAAAAATGTCCGATAAAGGAACAAAAACAAACATTGGAAATTTCCTTCATATCAAAACAATACATAAAAACAACGTATTAAAAAAATCAGTTATCTGATCGTATATATTCTTTAAGTATAGTTTAACAAAAGGTCAATGTACATATTTCCAAATATACCATTATTACCCTGGATACTATCAAAACTGCCATTACATCCTTAAAAAAATACACGATTTTCCAGCAGTAGAGTAAAAAAAAAGAAAAAATTCCAAGAAATCAGGAAACGCAGTAAACCCGTTAAATCTCAGATCAAACGACAGGCCCATATATGTAACCACGTAAATTCTGGCTCGTATATTTGAAAAAAAAAAAAAAAAATAGTGCGGGTGCGTACAAACGCCAGTAAGAAAAAAAGACCAGATTCTTTTTTTTTTGTCAGATATTTTTGCAGAGTTAGCGTAACGCGAGAACATTATATGCGCAGGCACGTATTAAGCTACCGAGGCCAGGCGTAAAAAGTTAACACACACATACATACACATTGAGATGAATAAAAAGACGTACATAATAATTTACCCCACCTCCCCCTTTTAATATCTTGTATTCCAGTTGCGCGTTATGATATCCTCCTCTTGTCTATAATAAAGTGCTTATTTAGGTACAAATCAGAGATGAATGAATCTAATATAGATTTGCTTTTTTGCTATTTTACCCTGATTTATTAGCTTTTTTTGTCTTATTCATTTTGATTAGTAAAAGTAATCTGCAAGAATTTCTTTATTTTTACCTGATACTTGTTTTTAACTTTTACTTACTCTTCCTCAAATAAAAATTTAAAAAATATATTCATTGTTAATAAAATAAAATATTTAAAACTTATTTGACAAAATAAAAAAAAAATTTTTTGTCAAGTGTTTAATGTTGTCATAAATAACTCGTTATATATACGATTGTTAGAATGTAGAATTAGCAAATTATTATAAAATATATAATTAACAAATTTAATGCAGAATAAAAAACACTCTCTTTGCGGTAAAAACTACCTATTTGATTATTTATTACTTGTTTTCTTATCTTAATATTTTTTCAGTTTTGTTTTCTTAGTTCCTTCTTTGTCCGCTATGTGGCGACGTATACTTTTTTTCTCGCTATATACTTCACATCTTTATGTTATAAACAGAGTTCATTTCTTCTACACAAAAATTTTTTTTCTAGCTATTTGCTTTACTTTATATGTCTTGTGTTGTATAGAATAGAATCGTTTGTACGATTCTAAGTGAAATGATTAGTAGTCATTGACTACACTTTTTTATTTCTTTTCTTATTATTTTTGGGTGTTTTCAAAATTTCTTATTTGGGATTTACCCCAATTATTTTCTTATTTATTAAAAAAAAATCCGTTTCACTCGTAAAACATTTAACATTCTTACAATGTTCACGCCTAATATTCATACACAAATACCTACACATAAGAAATTGTATGTATAAAGTAGGTATATATAAGTGTCTTTCCTTCCTTAGTCGTTCGGCTTGTCTTACTAAGACTTTCTTTATCTACTCGTCTTTCCTTACTACACACTCAACTTTTTTTTGCACCTATAGCTCTTTTCTATTACCTGTTCCACTTACTGCCCTGCAAGTTAAAAAAAATTCATCACGATGCGCGGTTTTCTTACCTTTACTAGAAAACTACATTTTTACTCGTAACTCGGTATTTTATTCACTTAACACCACCAGTAAGTCAATCTCCCTTTTTTTATTTCTAATCACATTTATAGACATAAAAAGTAAATACCTACATATCTATCGCTTAATAGATTTATTTCACGTTTACTTAGACGATCACACACACACACACACATATAACACACAGATACCAAATAGATGTCAAGACTCAGCTTACATAAAAACACCATCATCATCCATCCACCCATCTATCCGTCTAACTAATCCTCTACAATTATCGCACTTCCTACGCAACAAAAGAAAAGCTCTCTTACTATACTTGTTAATTATAGATAAATCGAATATATAATATGCGTTACGCTAATAGCATTACCTATACGCACATAAAGCCTATATTTCAAATTCTATGTATATATAGGTATATATAAACTTTGGTACATCGTATGGGAATATAGAGTGCTGCTAGCCTTGTTATCGGTAAACCTCGATAAAATCAGTTTATCGCACACAGCAAATGTGCGTCTTTGAATATACATCCCCTTCGATAAATTTCCCAAGTTCTATCGATATCTCTTCCCCTTCTCCTCTCACTAAAGCTTTTATACTAGTATATTCTCATTGTTTTCTACTTGTCTCTTTCTTTCTCACTTGTTACCCTGTTTTTTTTCTCTTCTATTTATTATAATTTATATCATATTCTATATTTTTTTGCTCGACAGATCTAAATATTTTCAAAATATCCCAAAATAAATTTAAAAAAAAGAATAAAGTATAAAAAATATTTAAAAAATTCTTGCTCTATCTTTAGTTTTAAAAAATTCAAATTTTAAAGCATAGCCTAACATCCATCAAAATTTTCCTCCTACCTTTCAAACACTTCTCTTCTTCTCCTTTTGACAAATAAACAGCACCTGCAGCCAATTTTCAAATATCTACTCCTGCAAGCACAAATTTATGTATATCTTTAAACACACTTGTAATACTCACTTACACACAAACTACTCAAAGAAACATTAAAAAATCTTAAAATGTTCACAATAACATATTGTAAAACACACCTCATTCACAATGTATTGTCCGCAAACGTAAAAACAAAATCGCGTGTTCACAACCGGCTATCCTTACTCTTATATCATTTCTCTCTATCTATCTACTTATAATAATAATATCAAAAACGCAATCATTATAAATCAGCAAATAGTCATATAGGTATAGTCAAGCGCGGTATAAAAAACAGAAAGCAGTAGCAGCATATCATCTCAGCCGCAGCTTTTTACATCGACTGCCGGCCCGACCGGCTTGCTGATTGCGTTTTACCCAAGCTTCGTTGCCTGCTGCTGCTGCCTATACTCCTACTGCTACTACCAGGCAAGCTATATAATATCCCACACCGTATAGTCGTTGTTCGTCCACCAAAGCGCGTCACGCAGAGAGTAAAAGGCCGTCGTCGTCGTTGTCTCTTGCGCAGGCACGTGCGTTGTATGTATATAAGAGTATCTCTATATACCTACATACAACGGATTATAGGTAGATATAGGAGTGTGCGTGTGAGAAGCTTTGAGTGCTGCTTTACGACGAGTGGGAGAGTAAAAGAGAGTCTTGGGGACAGAGCTGCGCGAGAGAGAACTAAGATATGATATACCCTGGGGAGAAGAGAACAGACGGGAGAGAAAATAGGTGGTATACCTATCTAGTGGACATGTACGTATAAACGCGTCACGTACTTACCACTCGCTTTTTTCTCTCTCCTTTTTTTCTTTTCTTTTTTTTTGAGAATTTTTTTTAACTTTGTTTTTTTTTAGGAAAGTGTGTAGGCTTAACTTGGGATTTTGAGAGGGAAAGGTGTAAATGATCGACAAGCTTTAATAATGATGATTTATGATGATAAAAAAAATGATGGTGACAGTTGTCGATGCGAAAAAATGCAGTGACGTGAAATATGTTAAAAGAAGTGAGATATATTGGATTTATGAGGAATATAACAAGTAGGTGATAGGTAGGAATAAAAAAATGAATAAATGAGAATTGAGTGTGAATCTGTTTAGAATATTAGGGAAAAACTATAAAATAGGAAATGTAAAAAATAAATTTTAAATATTCAAGTAAAATTAAATATGATATAATTCAAATTCAAGTATAGCAAATAATTAAAAAAATAAATTTAGAAATAAAACCATTCTAATAACGTTAGAAATTATATATTTTCTCTAGACAAGCAATTTTTTATACGACAAAAATTCCCTATTTGCCTGTAGGTATACAAGTGGTTTTATATACAGGTTCATACATTATTTTCTGCAAAGAAAGGAAAAAAATGAGAGAGAATAAAAAAAAAAAGACCATAAAATCATAAATACGGGAAGAAGGAAAGAGAGAAAAAAAGAAAAAGTTCGCAAAAACAAGTAGCCGAAAGATAAAGTAGTTCGGAGTGCGACTCTTGATAATAGGATATAATAGATGAATTCTCATGAAATTATAAGAAAGTGTAAATGAGTTAAAATATCATTCATATAAGTCCTTATCACTTTGTATATATCCTTATATTTACTTCCACGAAAATTGTAAAAGTCTCAGAATGACAAACAAAAATAGCTAGGCGAGAGTCGAAAAAAAATAGACACTCATTCGGAAAGTCCAGAAGTAAAGATGCTAAGGCTTTTATTGTAGGTATACAAGTATATGACGTAGAAGATAGCTTTAGTACAGGAGATAAAGAAAAATATTGGTGAATGGAGAGAAAGACAATGAAAGATAATGAGATAAATATATAATGCAGGTGTACATATGAGGGTGAGATTGATAAATTGTTGTTTAGGAGAATAATGATGTGGGTATATTTGTATACTGGGAAAATTGAGAGACGTGATGATTTTAAGATTAGAATGTAGGTAAATATATAGAACGAAATTATTAGAATTATTTTTTATGTTGTGTGATGATGTAATGTTGTAGTTTACTAAGAAAAATATTTTTTTTTTAAAGAAAATGAGATTTTAAGTAGATTAGGGGTGTGGTGTAGTCAGACGATTTGAGGCGAAACAGATTTTAAAATATAATTTGTCTCGTATTTATTTTAAATTTGTGTTAAACGTATAAAAAATATACAATATTAGAATTTAAAAATTTTTTTTATTTCTAGAATAAAAATAAAATAAATTTTCTAAATATGATAGGTAGTAAAGACAATATATTACTAAATCAAAACTTTCTTACAAATCTTTATCCAAAAAAAAAACTATAAAAGATCAAAATCATAATGCTATAAGATGCGTTAAATAGACTATACTTATTAAAAAAAAAAAACGATAATTTATGATAAGGACAACGATATATTATATTAATGAAAAAAAGTAGGCCAAGGAATAAGCAGCTTATCTATCAAGTATAGTTTCGCGATTCTTTCATGTATAATATATATCTATACGCACAAGCAACAAAAAAAAAGTAAACTTAAGTCAGGATCAGAGAATTGAAACAGGAAGCAAGTTATAGAGTAGAGCTTATAATCAGCTGACGTAAGAAACCGCAGTGATAAGAAAAAAAGTTACGAACAATGGGGAGCTGCTGATAAGAAGCAAAGTACTATAACGAACGTATGTACATACATAGCTGCAAGCATATAATACAAAAAAATGTATATGATGCATGAAAAAAAAGTGTATGTATATGTATGTATACCTACGTGTTTGATTTACTGCTTGTTCCGATTTATGGATTTTATATATGTATGACTGATAAAATAAAAAAAAGAAAAAAAAACGGATGGGCTTTAATTAAAAAGCGTAGAACAGCTGTGGTGATAAGAATGAATCCGAAACGAAATATTACAGGGTATTAGAATTAATTAGGAGAGATAAGAAAATTTGTGCGTGTTTGTATGAGCCAGGATATGATGATAGTATAAGAAATATATGTAGTTACATTTTAAAACTGGTAATTTGACTTTTTTGCTTTGATATATTAACGACTTATCATTCTTGTAGGCAACTTTACGACAGATTTTTTTTTTTGTAAGCAAGAAATTTTTTTCTTTTAAAACTTTATGAAGAACTGATTTACCTATATTTTATATCGCAGTTATATCGATATATTAGTATTAAATTAATATTTCTCAAGTTGGAATAAAAACAAACTTGGCATATGCACGTGTACGCTTGACTCGTGCAAAACCGCATATAGTATCAATATAGTCATCTTTTTTTTTTTCCCCGATATAGCTTACGATTTACGCTTTTCTCATATAACGCATTTTAAATTCAGGTTTTAAAACAAAAAAGTTAGATATTTTTTCTGTGCTCCTTTTTCACACAAAGTGCGTTTAAAAAACTCAAGAGTGGATTGATCGAGATGATAATCGATTGCCCTCGACAACCAACTAATCCTACTATATTGATAAGGATAAAAAAAATGTTCTCGCTCTGCTTTTCATTTCTGAGACGCAGTTGCTCGTCACTTTTTTTTTATAAGTACAACTCTTCTTTTTTTCTTTTTTTTAAGCTTTTTAAGTTATAAATAATAATTGCAAATCTAAAATCAAGAAATACACTCTAAAGATCATTTATTAAAAAAATTAATATATTTTTTTTTTTTTATTTGAAAATAATTAATTTTTATTAGAAATGTATAAAATTATTGCTAAAAAGTTTTAAAAATACTTTAGTGAAAAGAAAAAAATTTATAGGCAGCTAAAATAAATAGATTGTCGAGTTATTCATACATGTAGTCTTACAATGACTTAGTCGTCAGAGCGTCGGTTCGATTCCCGGCGTCTTTCGATTGAGGCATCGTTTAAGCTCTGCGCCGAAATACGCTCGTAAGAGAGTTATAAAGGCGCATAATAATAATCAAACATTATATACTAAACAAATTTAATTTCTTTTAAAAAGTAAAAAATGTAATAAAATTTATTTGCTTTAAACGATAAAATACAAATTTTCTTCACAAATTATAACTAATGCCTGCTCAAATTAGTATTTTTTTTTTGTAAAATTTTGTAAAAAAAAAAAGTTATTTTGCCAATAATCAATTAAACTAACTATTTTTTTTATAGTAAATTTAAAAAAAAAAATTTTCTTCAGAATAAAATAAAATTTATAGTGGCCTAATAAAAAAACAAGTTAGAGCAATGCGGTTATTTATGCAAATCCCTTAGTAATAAAGATAAAATTCATCTTAATTAAATCCAAGCAAGATATATATCATCTCATCTGGTAAGTCACCCGACGGTCATTCAGCGCTGCGCGGTCAAGTCAGCCAACCTGCAGTCAGCAGTACCTATAGCGCAAGAGAGAAGGAAAGAACAACAGCTGCATAACATCATAATAACACAGTAGCAGAACCGCATAAGTAGCTGCTGCGCCATCATCCTCGAAGAATAAACATCTCCGTTTTTCCTGCTTAACGCCACCCGGGCTACCTGCCAGAATGTCGGAGAAGAGCCCACTGACCGAGCAGCCGCCACCTTACACCCCCACAGCATCTGTCACTAGCAATACTCTTACCCAAGGTAAGCTCTCAGCTGGTTAAAATATACTTGGTGACTAGGTTAGGTTTACCTATGATTGTTTATGCAAAACAATATTTAATTGTCATTTTGGTGTTTTGTAATCGGGCTTATGTGAGATATGGTGTTTAAACGTTTTCGCAAGATTTTTGCAACTCTGAGATTAAGTGAGTTGATTGATTTTTAAGAGTTTCGTTTTTTTAGTTCGTGTCGTGTTTGTGTTAAACTAATTGGATTTTCACGGATATATTGACGTAGACAGTGTACGTGAACCATTGCCAAATAATTAATTAAAAAATATCGATAGTTATTATTTCGTTTGAGGCTTTATTTACTTGGATTTACAAATAATTTCAACAAATAGTACTGAACAATATTGAATAACAAAAATTGCATGGCAACTCGTTGTAAATGCAATAAAGACATATTGAGTCTTTTAAAATTGTGTTATGTAGTCATTGATAATTATTCCATGAATAATTAATTAATGTATTCTTTGCTTTTAATTTCATTTTAATTTTTCAACAAGTTGAGACCACCTATGATTCACATGTTTACACTTACAATTGAATACAAAATTATCTGTGTATCTCAATATTTGTTAGTCTAGTCACATTGTTCAGCTTATCAAAAATAACAAAAATATTAAAGAAAATAAGAAAGCTTTTCAAAATACTTGCATAGAATGAAAAGAAAAGAATATTGACTATTTATAGATATACCCTCAAAGACAAGAAACCTTTCAAATGTATTCTAATCTGTAGAAACAGACAAATTTTTGTTTCACAATATTATGAAACATGCTAATGTAATTTGAAAAACAATATTTAAAAATTTTGTTTTATTTCCAAAAAAGTGATTATCATTGTTTACATTTTTAGGAAGTTCATCATGGCATCAACCACCCGGATATTACCCTAACGTTCCTGAAACTCAGCAACCATTGCCGAATTATCCACCCGGTAACTATGGAGCAACACAATCAACAACGATTATTGTACCAGAAATTATACTTGTTGGTGGATGTCCTGCATGCAGAGTAAGTCTTATTTTAGAAATAAAAAAAATTAAAATTTATAATTACAATTCAAATTTAAAATATTTTAACATAATATTTGATATCAGAATAAAAATATTTTAAGATCGGAATTAGAATAAATAAAAAATATTAATAAATGCAATATTTTATTTTCAGATTGGATTGCTAGAGGATGATTATACTTGCTTAGGAATATTGTGTGCAATATTCTTTTTCCCAATCGGAATTCTTTGTTGCTTACTCTTAAAAAATCGACGTTGCTCTAACTGTGGGGCTTATTTTGGTTGATATACAATCTAAAATCAAATTTATCTGAGTTTGATATCAGCAATCAGCGATTGCAAAACATTAAGATAATTTTTCTTTTTGATTAAATTTGATTAATCCTATTAATTATGAAAATTTACCCATCACATGAATCTCAAAAGATTTTGCATTTTCATAAGCATATTTTTTTAAATCAAAAGTCAAATAATCTTAAAATATAAAATATACTGACTATAGCATTAAAACTGTTAAAATTCAGTTTAATGATAAAAAAAAAAAATTAATGAATACAAATAACCAAATAATATAATTTAAAAAGCGATTATTGTAAATAGATAGTATGTTAAGATATTTCCATCAAGTATTCCAATTGAAACACTTGTAAAACTTGCAGAAATTATTTTTGATTAGAATGTTATAAAAAGTATTTTACTGTAATTAGTATTACAGTTGTCTATTTTTTAATAGTATTTACAATATAAGTGGAGAAATATTTTTTTTTGAAATGTGAGTTATTTGTTAGTGCTGTAATGACACTTGTATCAAGAATTGTTAATTTTGCATTTGTATAAACTTTATGTTTAAAATTTCTTAAATAGAAAACTTTATATAGTTAGTTATATTTTGTTTTCAAAAAAGTTAACTAAACTTAAGATTTCTTAGATTTTTTACTTTATTAAAGAAGACAATTTAAATTTAAAATTTTCAAACTCTTTAAAATTTATAGTCTGATTTTTTGTAAAAATTAAAATTTATTTGTAAGAAATAATGCATAATTAAATCAACTTGTTAAATTTTATAATATTATATTGTTAAATTTATGACAATGTGAATTAAAGATAAAAAAAGTGAATCGTGTAAGTAATTTAAATTTTATACAAAGTTTACTTATATTGTCTATAAAAATATATGAACTATTAGAAAAATATTGTTTTATTTCTTAAACTTTTGGTTACCAATTTATAATCTAGAAAAAATTAATTTTTTATTAAGTATAATAATATTAATGTTTAGATTTGGTCTTAAAGCTTGTGATATTTTAGTCTACAGTGAATATATTTTAATTACAATTAAATTAATGAAAGAATATTAAGTAATAATTAAAAAACATCATTTTTATAGATCACATATTTAAGTAGATATTTATACTAAACTATTCTAGAGGTTTCAACATTGCATCTGTGTTAAAAAAAAAAAAAATTTACTAAAGCTTCATTATTATTTTTTTTTTTTATTATTATTAAAGCATCTTATAAGCTATCCAATTTTTATTAAAAACTTAATGTTTTCCTTATTTTTTTTTTCATTGCATTTCTAAGCCTATTAAAAACGCAATAACAATTTCCACGAAACTTGTAGTTTCTACTTAATCATAACTCTCTTCTCTGTTGCAAATCTTACATTCTTTTAATTACTTTTATATGAACTACTCTTATTGCACATCTATTGCAACTGCATCTACATAATAATAAAAAAGTTTTTTTTTTTAAAAGCTAATACTTTTCTCTTACTATCTTCTAAGATACATTTTCTAAAGAATTAAAAATAAGTTATTATCAGATACAATTTCATTACTAAATCTCAAATCAGTCCAAAGCTAAAAAAGAAAAAAGTGTCCCAGTAAAAGACAAAGTCAATCGAAAACAAAGCCCGAAAGACCTTTGTCAGAGCAATCACAGCGCAAAGAGAAACTCGATCGTGCGTACATACACATACATACACACACATACCCGTGCAAATGAGAATCGGCAGCAAGGTCGCTTTTGCGGCGCGCAGAAGTTTTCGAACGCCGACAATTTTGCACTTATTATTAAAAAAAAAAAAAGTAAGAAAATAATATAGAGCTAATCAATTTTTTTTTTACAGTCTTGCTTAAATTAAAATGATATAGTACTGGTAGTTCTTAAATATCTTTTTTTTTCTTTTAAATTAGTAGTAAGATAAATTCATTTAATATTAAAAAAAAAAAAAATCAGTAGTAATAGACGGCCAACCAAATTAGAATAAATCAGTAGTAAGAGTAATTAGTAAGACAAAGCGAGTAGTAAGAAGCGACACATCAGACAGGCAACGTTCTCCAGTGGAGAAAAGGTGAAAAGGGTCGCGCGAAACAATGAAACTCTGCCCCCCATCAAGGCTAAGTTATTAAAAAAAAAAAAGCCTGAAATTAGTCTTGACCGGTAAATTTGAGAAGCGACGACGTCGAGTGACGAATTACATAATTGCGCTTGTAAACACTGGCAGTTTGTTAGATTATCTCACCTATATATTTTTGCATACCTATATAGGAGTATGCGGTTGTCATACCGCTATACTCATTTTTGCCCCAACGTTTGATTTAGTAAACGTTTCTTTTTTTTTTCTTTTTTTTGTGATAGAGGTATATGTAAATTTGATGAAACACGTGATAATGAATGAGATTGAAGACTATAGACTAGTGCATTATATAGGTCGTTTATATTAATCTTAAAAAGATTTGTCGTTAGACGAGCAAGAAAGTCTTCTGAAGTCAAAGTAAAACTGATCGCTTTAATTGCAATCTGCATATATCAGGAACGTTTTTTCTTACCTTTTATCAAAAGCTTTGCTGGATAGAAAAATTAAGTCAGGTCATTAATAAAGCCCGCGTGTTTGAACTCGTGAGGTGAAATGCCGCAGTGCTTTTTTCATGAATGAACGATATTATAGCGCAGTGGTTAATTTTAATCTTGAAATGACAAGGGTGAATTAGCATGAGAATTAATAAGGAGTCAAAGCGAGCATAAATTAATCTCGAGATAATTATACTCCCCTGTGAAGATTTTTTTTTTTTGTAAGAAAAGGATTTTAATAGCAAGTGCATCCGTGAGTTGCTGGTCGAATAGGAAAAAAAGTGATTAAATTTCATTAGACATTTGTCTCTATAATTGGCTTCACGTTTATGAATTCCATATGTAGGAAATGAAAATTAATAAAAAAAAAGTATATGAGCGAAAACGTGATAATGGTAAAAGACAGGTAGTAATGAGTTACGTAAGATTTATACGAATGTTAAAATTCAATTTGATTTATTGAAATTAAATGTTAATAGAGTTAGTTGTAATTTAATTTAATTATCTATAAAAGCGAGAATAAAAAATTAAATATTTTAATGTAAAAATTAATTATGAAACGTTTAAGAAATATATTGTTGTAGAGGAAGCTGTAGGTATACTTATATTGAGAAAAAAAAACTTGAACGGTTTTTATTACAATGTTTAACTTACAATATTGTTAATAGCTTTATATATTGATTTAGTTTAATTTTTTAAATAAAAATTTACATCTTGAAGGAAAAAAATTAACTTTGAAATAGTTTTTATATCCTTTTTCCTTTTTAAAGTTAAATGTTGGATAGTAAATAAAATAAATAATGATTTTTTTTTTTTAAAGAACATTTACTAATTATTCTACTTTCTTTCCGCAAATGTTTCTCACCACGCCAACCGGCGTGGATATCTATCGAACACGCGGAGGCTCAAAGTCAATTTGGAAACTTATGGGAGAAGAAGCCAGCGAAATTGACACCCTCAAGGAAAGATAAAAGTTGAGGACTGAACTGGTCGATGATATAGTGACAGATGGACAATGGACGCTACAAGGTGCAATGCTGGCTTGGAAAGTGTAAGAGCTCCTGCTTATTGCGAAAAGACAAGCTTTTATTGATAGTACGGGTGAGACTAGTTTGCACTGCTATAAATCGATATTCGCGATGTTTTTCTTCGCGTGAAATTTATTATTTTTTTATTTTATTTTTTGTACCTTTGACTATACACTAATATTTAAAGTGTGCCTTAAAACGTTAAATATTGAAAATGACACATTTTAAAAAGAACTCAATTTTATATAAATGACTTATGAAAGTGTAAAAATTCGAGCAATGTCGGTGTTAAGGTATTGCTAGGAAAATATTAATTTTTACGTAATTAAAATCTATCATTTAATCAATATAATTGTCCGTTAGTATTATGAACAACACTTTTTACCGCTTTGAAATAAAATAAAAAAAATAATATTCTTTAAAATACCGTATTACTTTCAATCTTAAATAAAATAAAATAAAAAATATCTGAATAATAATAATTTCTTCCGTCACACTTGCGTCAACTTTAAAATAGAATAAAAAAAAAAATAACTCGGTAAATCCCAGATCTTCTCCATTTGCGCAAATGACAATCTCATCCAAATAACCACGGGGTTCCATCATAATATACCTATACGCACCATCCAACTTTATCATCAAGGAAAAAAAATCCTAATCGTCATCCATATACACCTACTCACCGCTACTTATTTCTTATCCTCCTAAGATTTACACGCATCGCTAGACACACACACACACACACACACATTATAATCCCCCCATCCGCGACCTTGCACTTTTCCGATCCGCGAAAGTATAAAGGAAGCCGTCTCAACTCGCGGAGAGTCCAGATCGATAAGAGCTTCGCTCAGGTATAGAGATACCAATCAATCAGAAGAATAAGGAGGCTGTGAACTCACACCCACCCACATACACACACACATACGTAATATGCCGGCGCACGAGGAGACACAGCAGCAGCAACAACAACAGGCCGAGAACAGTGGCGAATATCGCAGGGGCGAGGGAAGTCCACGGAAGTCAAACTCACCGTCGTCGTCACTTCATTACGAGAGTAACGACGAGCCGTGCTGCAGCTGCTCTTCATCATCTAACGACGAAAGTGACGCGAGTAGCTGTGGGACCATGGACCATCGTCGAGGTCTTGCTGCTGATGCTGCTACTTCTGAGGAGGATGAGATTGGATTTAATAGTTTGCCTAAAAGGGAACTTCATGAGCAGTTTATACGTGATGCTTTTGAGATTATACTTAGGGAGGCTGTGTTTGAGGTGAGTTCTTAAATTTAGTAATATTATTTTTATGGAGAACATTAGATGATTTTTTTTTTCAATGACTTGATGATTCTGGCCTTGGTGATTTTTAAATAGGGTGAAAATAGAAATTTCCAAAGTTGGTAAAAATAATTTTCTTTTGTGGAACGGTGAAGAAAAAGATTTGTACTTATTTGAATTTTTTTATAATATTTCTTTTTTCTTTATATGGAAAAGTATAAGTTGATTGCTAGGTAATAAGTTCATTGCTATAGTGGTGACCTTAATTTTAATGCTGGGAAAAAATAGATAAATTATATGCAAGTGAAGTTTATGTTTAAAAAACAAAAAGATATTGTATTTTTTTTTTTTTATAAATTTATTTATTAATTTTTTTTTACAAAAGTGGAACAAATTATAACTTGAATAATTATTGAAAAAGAATATCAATAATATAATTACATTTTATAATACACTTTTTTTCAAAACTACTTACATACCTGTTACTCAACGCGATTTCATTAAATGTCTCACTTATTAAATATCATTAGATTAAAAAAAAGAAAAATAATTAATGATAAATAATTTAACATAATCGTGTACAACTAATGTATCACATTTATATGCATTTTTTAATTTTTTTTTTTTTCGAATATAAAAACTTTATTACGTTTGAAATATGTATCGTAATTTTTTATGTCAAGTATTTCAAAAATTACATTTGCAATAGCTATTAAATGTGTAAGCTACACAAAAAGATAAAAAAAAAAAAAAGAAAAAATGCATAAAATGAAATACTGACATAATTATAGATTGTAAAACAACATAGATAATTGTTCATGCGCTGACCGAGAAATAAAAAACAACGACCTCGCTCTTACAGAAAACCACATAATCTAGATGTCAAGTACAAATGTAGGAAGCTTAAAAAATCGCGAAACTCCGACTTCCTACTTTTTTTGTTGTTGCTATTTAATAACGATTAGATATGTTACTGCTGACATAAGGACGAAAGCGTGAAGCTTATGAAACTCGTAATTTTTTAGTGTTGAAAAGTCATTAAGAACTAATAATCTGAAAAAAAAAAAATTAAAGCAAACATTTTTTGCTCTATTATAGATTTTTTTATGGGGAAATAAAAATTTAAATATCCAAATTGAGTCGATTAAACAAATTGATGTTGTTAATACACTTTTAAAGGACATGCATTCTACATTTATTTTTGCATTTAGATAACTTTTTTTTTACAACCTACAGTAGTTTACAATTTTGCAGAGTTTTCCTTATAACAAACCTAGTTTTGAAAACCTTGAATTATACAGAAAAATCATATATCTAACGCATAAAAAAAAATTTCCCAAGCAGGGATTAATTAGAAACGGTATCAATTTTTTTCTGTATTCGTATCAAAATGTTACATTTTTTTACCAATCAATTTAAATTAAATTTTTTTTTGCTTATAATAATGTAATGAGCGTTGCATTCTAATAATTATAAATTACAATTATTTTCCTTATTTAGATAAAACTAAGAATATGTTAATAAATAAATAAATACTGAATAAAGTCTCTTTAAAAAATAAAGAAAAAACTATAACGCGGACAAGCACTTTGTATATTTATTAGAAGGGCGATTCAACAACTTTATGAAAAATTTTGAATATTAAACAGTCATTAACAAAGTAAAAAAAAAGAAAAAGAAAATATAAATATAAGAGAAGGGCGCATATACATAATAATAGAGTCGTGTACTAATCGGAAAACCGGTCGTCTACCTATATATTCATTTACACACAACACATAATACGCAGACCCAGTATAAATCACGATGTTTGCATGTGCGTATATATCTGCACACGCGCCACGCAATTTGAGAGATCGGCGTGTCTTTTTTTTTTCTCTCTCTCCGTCAGCTGAGCACTACGTGATCGCTAAATTGGCCGATCTATACTAAAGCAGTCAATTTGTTTGCTCCCTTCCTTTTATTTCATCCGGTTAACAGCAACACAGCACCAACCTGTGTATGCCTTTCTTTATCAATTAGCTACTACTAGATAGTTTTCCAAGCACGTGGTTCTTAACATAATATAAATCGAATAGATCGGTGCTTATTTTTTGGATACTGACATTTCGATTTTTTATTGCTAAGCGATAAAGGCACCTTGGTAGAAAATTACATGCCGCGATTCTTAGATAAATCAGACGAGATGAGATTTAAATTTTTCTGACGGAAATACAATTTATATTTAAGCGTCACAAGTCACATCGCATTCAAGTTTTTCACTGTTTTATAATGACATATTATCCGAGATGTCGTAAAAAGATACGATCACGCGGAATACATTTCTTTCCTCGATTAATTTCAAATATATATAAAAAAAATTGACTTACATTAATTACAGGGAACGTCGAGGGACAACAAAGTGGTAGAATGGGTCGAACCAGCATCGTTACCAGGAAAAATCGATTTGATACCAGGTCGAATTGGCGAATCTCACGATACTCTACTTCGACTTCTCAGTGCGGTAATTCGTTACAGCGTCAAGACAGGTCATCCTCATTTCATCAATCAGCTGTATTCGAGCGTTGATCCTTATGGACTCGTTGGACAATGGCTCACCGATGCTCTCAATCCTTCGGTATACACCTACGAAGTATCGCCGGTTTTTTCACTCATGGAGGAGGCAGTACTACGTGAAATGCGTTCCATCGTCGGCTGGCCGGTATATAACAAATTTCATTTCTGTGTTCTTTACACAACCAATATTTTTTTCCTTGTGCTTTGATAACCAGCAATTTCTGTATTTTCATTAACAGAATGGCGAAGGTGACGGAATCTTTTGTCCGGGTGGTTCAATGGCCAACGGCTATGCCATTAATCTTGCAAGACACTGGATGTTTCCTATCGTGAAGGAAAAGGGTATAAGTGCAGTACCCCGACTTGTGGTTTTCACCTCTGAAGACGCACATTATTCCGTGAAAAAACTTGCAGCTTTCTTGGGTATCGGAACCAGTAAGCAGACCTACCTTTATTTTATCATTTTGTGTCAATCCCAGTCGATCAATAATTTCATTTTGGTACCGTAGGTAACGTGTACAGCGTGAAAGTGGACGATCGTGGAAAGATGCGAGTAGAGGATCTGCGTCGCGAAATCGAACGAGCCATAGCTGAAGGAGCGCGCCCATTGATGGTCTCCGCTACAGCTGGCACTACGGTCCTGGGAGCATTTGACGAGGTACGGCCGATCGCTAATCTCTGTCGCGAGCACGGTATGTGGTTGCACGTGGATGCAGCCTGGGGTGGTGGAGCTCTTCTCTCTCGCGAGCACCGAAGTCTACTCGATGGACTCGAACTTGCGGACAGCGTCACTTGGAATCCTCACAAGCTCCTTGCTGCGCCTCAGCAGTGCTCGACTCTTCTGATTAAGCATCATGGACTTTTACAATCCGCTCATGGCTCCAAGGCATCATATCTATTCCAACAGGACAAGTTCTACGACACAAGCTATGATTTTGGAGACAAGCACATACAATGCGGTCGACGTGCCGATGTGCTCAAATTCTGGCTTATGTGGAAGGCCAAAGGCACTGAAGGTCTCGAGCGTCACATCGATCAGGTCTTTCATCTATCGCGGTACTTCGTTGAGACAATAAGACACAGGCCTGGCTGGCAACTACTTCTTGAGCCCGAGTGCACCAATGTCTGCTTTAGGTAAGTCTGTTGAAAGCTGGATAGCCTTATTTTCTTTCACTTGGAATCCGATCTGACTTAAACTTCTTGTCTGCTTATTTTTTAGGTATACTCCACCATCGATGCGAAAATTGGAGGGTGAAGAGCTGTTACAAGCGCTACATAAAATCGCTCCGATCATCAAGAGTCGTATGGTGAAAAAAGGCTCAATGCTTATTACTTATCAGTCAATTCGGGATCACCCCAACTTCTTCCGACTGGTGCTACAAAACTCAGGCCTTGGCGAGGCCGATATGCGATTTTTCGTTGAAGAAATTGAAAGGCTGGCTGATGATCTATGAAACAAGTCTGTCAAGATGCTTGATTTTGAATCATGACAAATCGAAGATGAGAAAGTAGGTTGAGCATCGTTATATTGTGGACGAGCAATTTAGCAACCTATGTTGAGAAGCAACCAGTGCAATAGAGTATCTATTACTCGAGCGCATCTCGCACTCGCAGATTTCATCACTAGCTGATCTACATCAAGAGGATTGAGTGCTATTATTTTTGAGTAGTTGGAGCATCAAATCGTCTAGAAAATTTTGAAAGTCATATGTTGTTAAAATAATTTACAATGATCAATGTTGATAAAAAATGACAAGTAATAAAATATTTTGAAAATGACAATATTTATACTAAAGTTTGTCTACCTTTCCAGATGGTCACTGAATTCAACCAATAAATTAAAACAAACAATTTAACGAACACATTGTAATTATATATTAATTAATAATAGAAAGAAGAACTGTATCTTAAATGTTATAAGTTTAGCAAGGAGTGTTTTTGCATTTTTCAGGAATATCTAATTTAGTACAACCCATTGTATTTTTAAATCCTAGTTGTAGTAAATGAATAAAAAATACAATAATACTGGATGGAAATGGTAATTTTTCATAAAGTTTTTGAAGACTGTTTCCTACACAATGCCGACAATCTATTTTCATTTGAAATTGACTTGAATCTGATACAAAAAGAGCTACAGCGGCTTCAGCCATGTTAAGTATACTATTTACTTCTTTATCCTTTTCTGATGCTTCATTCTAAAAATAGTTATAGTTTTTAATTTTAGAGTAACAAAAACACTAACTTGAAATTTTAATAAAAATTTTAAAACAAAGAAAAATTATAAAAATTCACCATATCATTGAACAATTCAGATACATTCCAACCTGATGCATTCCAATTTTTCTCACATGCTTTGCAGTAGCATGTAAATTCATAATCATCTCTAAGTATATGTCTTCGATGTGATTTAGGAGCTTTATAGAAAGGCTCACAATAACTTTCAAAGATCTGTAATTCATATTTGCAAATGTTTAAAAGTGAAAAAAATTTTTTTTAATTAATCTTACCTGATCATTCTTCTTTATTGGAGATATGCAGATATAAATTAGTTTCCCATTATTACCACAAAGTTTAATAACATTAGGATTACAACTGTGATTGATAAAACTACATAAACTGGACAGTACTATTCCTTTATGGACGTTATCTTGTGGTGTAACCACATCAAATTCTTTATTCAAAAACTTGAAATTTTCTTCATCAGCATACTGTGTCATTAAATTTAATTAATATTTAGAATTTTATTAATTTTATATATTAAATAGCCAATGTAAATGCAATTACCTTTGTTGAACAAGTATGAGATAACTTCATATATTTTAAAAGCAATGAGGCAATAAAAATTACATTGTCATTTTCAGACAAATTTTTGCCATTCATATAATCAATATTTTCAAACATGCTTGAATATTTAATTAAAGCAATAACAGCAAAAACAGTGCTGTATGTTAAAGAATCTGAATAGTTAAATAAATTAGGACTTGTTAATCCATATAATCTTATATATGTCATAGTGTTACCATACAATTTGTTTATGGTCATTTTTTTACAATCTAAAAAAAAGAAGATAAAATTTAAATTAGCAATAAAAAAAAATCTTAAATTTTTAATTTGTAATAACAAATTCAAACCTTCTGGATTTACATCAGATAACATCCATTTAAGCTCATCAATAGAGCCTTCAGTGTTAAAAGCCTTTAAGAGATACCTTAGGCCTAAGCGCACATAAATATCAGCATCTTTGTCAATCTGCATAAGATAAGTTAAAACCGAGCACTCGATATCATGATATTGTCTCCAAGCTTTATTTTTGCATTTTTTTGAGCAGTACATGCTAATATCACACTCGTCACAGGGTATTAAGGCCCAGCTGGACATCAAACAATGATCACAGACACCATAGGATTTATCAAGATTAGGAACAGCTACGTCAAAATTCTCATAAAAAACTATATCACCTGGTACTAAGTCTTTGTTGGCGAGTAAATGTCTGCCGTATTTTTCCGAGTAACCAAGTTGTACCTTACTAGTACTGCGTCTCTTGAAATCGTTGTCGCGCTCTTTGTATGGTTCGCATTCAAACGGCTCTTCTCGTTCCAAGGCCTCTTGAGCGACTTTCAGCATATCCGCGAGACTGATCCGATCCTCGGCATCGGCTTCTCGCGAGTCTTTGGCGTCATCGCTGAGTTGGGCGTACCAGTGGAAGGCTTTGTCAAGGGCAGCTCGACCCTTGCCTTCCGGAAAGTGCCAGCACTTGCATCCTGGCGTGACCTGGGCTAATCGGGCCAGCAATTCAACGCGCAGCCAACTCGAGCCAGGTCCGACCAGCTTCAGACCTTCTTCGATGTCTCGCGCGGATTCCTTGAATCGATTTAAATGCTGAAGCAGTCGGGCTCGCTCGGCCAGTGCCCGGACAAAGGCACGCGAGCCTTTTGGTGCCTGGGCCAGGCTGGTCGAGCACTTACGTAGTGCAGCCTCGTGCAGATTCTCATCGTGGTGCTCTCGGTTGAGAAGCCAGCGAGCCTTACTCCGAGATTCTTCCGATGTCTTGGCGTTTTTGCGCACGCGGATACGAAGTTTTTTTGCTTTCTCGGCTAACTTACGGTAATTATCGGATTTCAGCAGGTCCAGGATCGCGGTTCGTTCGCTGGACAACATGCAATAGTCGAATACGAATTCATCGGATGTTGTTGAGTATTCGTCGGACGACGACGACGAGCAGGTCGAGCACTTGGAATCATCAGACATCTTTGCGAATAATCTTTAGACGTTATTAAGATAACAAAACAACAAACAATGCGTTGCTGAATGCAGACTTGATGGTGCATGAAAATATACACTTTGATATATACTTATCGTCACTGTTAAGTTGATGACTGTGCGTTTTGTTATTGTTTTGATATTGATATAGTATTTATAACTGTCAATATACGATGGTCAACGACGCGTAATTTATGCGATATATCGTTATGGTCACGTGACTTTTCGATCTCGAGTATAATACGTGCTGTTTATGACAAATAAATGACAGGAAATCTATAATCTATAATAGAATACAAATATTTTTAAAATTTTTTATTTAAAATTTGAAAAAAAATTTTGGAAAAATTTAAAATAAAAACAGTTTCTTAATTTTCTTTTATATATTTTTTTGGAAAAATTTAATGCTTCCAGTTCAAAAGAGAATACATACATCAACAACAACGCCGTTACATACATTATACCTTATTTACAAAATCACTGAGCTCAACGATGAATAAATATATATAATAAAACTAGCGCTCTGTAAAGGGATATCGATTGTAAAAAAAGAAGAGACTTGCCTAGAAATAAATACATACACACATCGTCGACTCATATCACACGAGCGAACTCGCGTCGTCGTTTTACATGTCGTTGAGAGACAATTAATAATTCAGTATACACAAGAATCACGTTATGCAATTATTATCGAATTCGTAAGCGTATAGCAGTTGAGGAGGC
This sequence comes from Leptomastidea abnormis, assembly GCA_030522805.1. Taxonomy (NCBI): domain Eukaryota; kingdom Metazoa; phylum Arthropoda; class Insecta; order Hymenoptera; family Encyrtidae; genus Leptomastidea; species Leptomastidea abnormis. The sequence goes on from JAPYZE010000285.1 coordinate 33,753, forward strand.
GTCTAAAACTCGCTTAAAATTTCATTTAACGTAATTTTTTCACCTCATGTGCTTTAAAAAAAAAAAAAATTTTAAAGAATGTTAAAAGATCGGCACGCACGTTATTTAACTAAACTCTTTAAGGAACTTTTCATGAAATTCTTTGAGGCAAGCAAGCATCGATTTTATTTTGTCTTTTTGTGGCAGGATGGTCGTGCGGAAATGATATGTGCCGGGTCTTTGACCAAAGCCTGAGCCTGGAATGACGCAGATGCCCGTTGCTTCAAGTAACCGGAAAGCGTAAAAAACATCAGGCTCCTGTCCAGCTGCTTTGGCTGCTTTGATTGCCTTTTCGGGTAAGTCAATCCTCGGAAACACGTACATTGCTCCCATAGCGGGATTGGCCTGAAAAATACGAAAAATCTTAGTCTAGAATAATGTTTTTAAAAAAAGAAAAGACAGACAAAAAGAAAACTTACAAAGTATCCAGGAATGGAATTGAGTGTGTCTACAACGAGTCTCGAGCGCTCGGCTAACGATGCCAAAGTACTTTCCTTCTCTTTAAGGAAAAGATCGTAGGAGGGTTCGCCACTGCGAGGTGGATTAACTACAACATCCATTGCTGCTTGGCCTACCGTGGTCGGGCATAACATTGCGGATATCGATTTGTTAAGAATAGCGTAAACCTTAGGGTCCATATTTACGTACTCGGCGTAACCACCTCTCAATCCACACTCGCCCATGTAGCCTAGAAATCGATATCAAATTTAAATTTTAGTTTTATTTGGAATAGCAATCATCTTGCTTTTTAAATTTTTAATCACCTTTTGATATAGACATAAATGATGCAAGCTCCATATTACAGTAAGGATCACCCATCTCATTCATGACCTTCTTAAACGAATGGAAACAGCAGTCCTTGTGGTAGATATTATCCTGATAAACCTCATCGGCAAGTATAAACAATCGATTCTTTTGAGCAAATCTCACGACATCCTCGATATTCTCACGAGATAAAACCTGGCCCGTTGGGTTACCAGGATTTATAACAACCAAAACTCGAGGATTACTACGGTGTCTGGCTTCGCTGTAGCTACGTTCAAGCTCGCTTACGTCCAAAGACCATTTGTTTTCTTCGTTAAGATAATAACCACATTGTTCGAGTCCAAATTCTGCAAGGGTTGCTGAATAAAGAGGATATTGAGGTATTGGTATCATAATACCCGTTGGTTTGCCATCTATCCGCTCGTTAAACAATTTTAAGAACGACTGCAAATAAAAATCGATTGGATTAATTTTATTAAAAATTATTAAAGAAAATGAAATAACTTTTTGGATTTACCTTGATACCATCTGATGCACCATTTGACAAGATTATATGTGCTGGATTACTTGGAATTCCACCATCTCGCTCTTCAATATACTTCGCCACGTGCTTCCTGATAATTTCGATACCAGATGATTCACTGTAAGAACCTAAACTCGAACCTTTGCAGCCATTCAAAATCGTCCGGGCTCGCTCTTTTGCATCGCTCGGCACACTAATAAATATACAAAAATTAGTCATCTCATTTTAAAAAATTAATTTTTTTACATTTCCATTTGTTTTTATTTTTTTACCTGGGATCATCAAAAAGCTTGGGATAGGTAGCAAGCCCGATGACTTGACGTAAAAACGTAATGGGTTTTTGACCCATAGCATGAGCATCGCCAACATTTGCCTTGATCACTTCCTTGAATGGCTTCTTTGCTCCCTAAACAAAAAAAAAAAGAAAAAGTAGAGATGTAAATATTTCTCTTACTTTAAGTTATTTATTCGGAAGAGAGAGTATATGTCTCTTGGTATAGAAAGCAACAGGTTGTACGAAAGAGATATCGCATGCGCTGACTACTGTGTAGGTACATATATATGACGAGTGTGTGCCAAATGAAGCCTTCTTAATGCCCTTCTTCTTTTTCTTCGTGAATGTAATAGTTTGTAAACGTAAATCGTCTAAAATTTTCTGTCTGTATACCTATATAAATATGTAAGCCTGTTGCTTTCTTGACTTTCAATATTTTTTTCTTTTTTTTTTTTTAAGTTTTCAAGGTGTGGTGTTGGAAAATACCAACCGCAAAGCGAGATAAATATAGGTATATTGCTATTTGCGGTGATGATATGTATATTGGATCGAATGACCGATCCTTCTAGAATTTTTAAACGTGCAGAATAAAAGAATTGACCTGCATACTATATTTCCGTATATCACAAAAGAACGACCGGACGGATGCAATTTCGTTGGCTAAAATCAACAGTCTACGCTACCATTGTTATATATATAGGCATAATTTAACAAGGTCGAACAATTTTTATTGAAGCGCGCACGTGTTTTTTTTGTTTGTTTTGTAAATACATTATTTTTAATTACATCAAATAAATTGTCACACACGAAATAATAAAAAAAGAAATTGCGAGATAAATAAAGCGCGTTAAATATGTCTGGAGCGCAAGTCGATAACAGTTTGGATGCGCTTGCGCCTGTCTGCAGATATCTTTGGAATTAAGCTTGACGTGATGACTAACGTAAGGATGTGATGTTGCGAATTTATGTTTGTTGCTGTTGGAGAACGCTAATTGAAACAAGTTGCGTTAAATTAGAGTTTTTAATTGGATGTGCTTATTATAGCGTTTTATGTTGTTATTTTCTTTTTTTAATGTGTTTAACAGGGTCGGTTAAAATATGCGAATATAATATCTAATATTTTATATTACAGTTTAGGTGAACCGTAAATAATTTCTTTGAATTTTAAATTATTTTCATTTGAAGTGATTTATGAATAGTCATGCTTCGAAAAAAAAAGAAAAAAAAATACACTGTTTATTTTGCTTTATGAGAAGAAGTTCGTAAAGAGAAAAGAAGCTTGTAAAATGTTTTCCAGACGTTCTAAATAACAGTAAAAAAAAAAGCCTCACGCAAAGATCTTCGCCCGCTTGCATTTGGCCTTGCATCTAAAGATAGATATATTTTTATCCTAATCTTGGCAAAAATATGATTTGCCCTGGGGCCTAATGTTATAAATTAAAATAAAAAAATTTATTGAAAAAATATATCCTTTCAAAAAAATATTTTTAAAAATATCGCTTACAAAGAAGCAAAGAGAATCAAGTGTGTTTAAATGCGAAATTGGGCAAAGTTAACGACCCCAAGTGAAAGTTCGTTCGAGTACATGTACATACAAAAAAAAATTTCTTTTTCCTCCAAGAAACAAGCCCAACCAGTTCGCGGAGTTCGAAAGCCAACTTTTATATACACTTACAAAGCAGCGATCTTATCTCTCGCTAAATCGTACTTATGTAACAGAGTAAATAAAAGATAAATTGCTCACTATAGATGTATTACACATTTATTGCTTATATTGTATACGTGTAAACGTTTACTTTGCTTCTTTTTTTTTTTTTTTTTTTTTTAATTAAACATTTGTTATAAGCAAATGGTATATGAGAGTAAGTAATGGTTTTACGATTACACCAAAGTATAAAGTCTCGAAGAAAGAAAGACGAGAGAAAGAAATCAATTTAGCCAATGCAATTCAATGCATCTTTATATATTTGCTCTGGAATGCAATATACAAATTCCTCAAGTCTCTTATAAATTTATGATCTCACGTGTTCTCCAAACCGATGAAAACAAAACAATTTCAAGCTATTAATTTTCAAAGAAAAATAAAAAAATTAAAGAAATTCATATCAAAAACAAAAATTAAAAAATTATAACTCACTCAAACAATAATAATCATGATTATATTTATGATTGATTATAAGACAATAAGAACTGACCGTAATAGGTATTTGCGTGGGCAAGACGAAAGTTTACTCGCGAACTATACCTACCACCCCCGCGAATAAGGAACAGATGCGCACTTTAATATATCGTTCGCGGGGAGGGATCGATTTACTCCGGAAATAGAGGGCAAACTTGAATTGTGTCACAGCCGGCAAATCGATGCGCCACACCGGCTCTTTCAATTTACTTCTTGGTACGACGCATATCCGGTATGTATATAGAAAAAGGAATAAGAGAGTTTATTTATTTTTGAGTTTTTTGAGAATGAAAGAATCGTTTGTTTGATGGTGAAATGAAACGATTTATATAATTTCTTGATAATCATCGTCTATAAGGAAAAAAAAGTTAATCCGGGTGTTATAGACCAGTGGGTAGTTTTATCAACTACATAATAAAAAAAAAATATCATGCGACACGAAGACAACTACGATTGTCACTATCTCACAAAATAAAAATTTTAAACGATAAATATATAAGCGATATGACTACAAAGTTGTCAGATATCATATATACTAATGTCCGAATGCATTAGCAAAAGAAAAAAAACAAAAATAAGATTGTATATGTATAGTCTCGTTCTGTCGTTAACTGTCAAAGTGTTTTTTTTTTCCAACAATATGCAACGAGTCGTTAAATTATTGATAAACTCAAAGCGCATATATAGAAGTATATATAAACGTCAGGTATGGTATAGTTATGAGTGTTATGACAGACAGTTGGGGTGTGTGTGTGTACGTGACTGGCTGCAGGCAGGTCGTATCCTATATAGGTATGCTATTTCTACGACCTAATACATCCCGAGAAGTTCAAATCGCGCGTATCGAAGTGTATAGTGTAATTAAAGTGTATTTCGAACAGTGTTGTGTTGGTACAGTCCAATGATTTCTATTAATACGCCATTATATTTTTGAAGAAGAAACAGCTGAGATCCGCCGGCTATTACTCTCTCTCGCTTAGTCCACCCGGCATCATATAAACAAACGAAGGTGCAGTGTGTATAAGCTAAGCACATGAGTTTCGCAGTATTGAACAAGACGCCGGGTGTACACAATTATAGTGATTAGTGCAAGATAATAAGATGCATTCCGGAAGAGAAAACTACAGTTGCTGAATGAAGTACTTCGTCTTGGATCCTTCGAAGGACAGCTATAAGTACCCACGTTGCTTACCAAAGGAGGAATAAAAATCAAGGTACGTACCTTACTCAACTCCTTCTCCAATTCCAAAGCGCGAATAAGCAAAGGTCCTCTGACCGCATACTCCATGCGCACCAGATTCTCATAGACATTGCCCTCGTTAAGTACACGTTGAGGCTGACATGTGGTAGTCGACATATCCCGAATACGTCCTCCAGAACCAGGTTGCTGCGGCTGTTGCTGCCTAGTCAATATATTATTGCTTCCCGTCATTCTTAAAGCCCCTGCTGCTGCAGTCCTACTAGTAGTGAGTAAACCGCGTCGCGTCGCTGTCGATGACGCACTATAACTGCTACTGCTGCTGCTTGTCGCGACGCCGCAAGAACTGATGATGCCGCCAGCGCTGCTGTTACAGGCAGTAGTCTTATTATTATTCTTATTTGCGACGGCCACCAGACCACCGCTCAGACGTCCACGTCCCCCACTGCCCGCCGCACCCCGGAGTAACAGACATGAACGCGACGACGACATGATTGTTGTTGTTGTTGTTGTTATTACTTTACTTCTCTTCTGCTATTCGAAGTTAAAGTTGTTGTTGACGGTGTTGATAGGGAGGTATAGTATATGGGAGGAGTCGAGAGATTGTAGATGAGACTATGCAGCTGCTCCAGAAGATGATGTGCTTATTACTCCACTCGCGCGCAGAGGAGCCGCGCAGCACACGGGCTACCGGGGACTGGCCGAGTTTTATTAAACTGGAGCAAGAAGGGGGTGAAGAAGAAAGCGATGTTTGATACAGATACTGCCTGCTGCTGCTGCCACCGCTGCTCTTCACTCCAGACTTCGATTTAGACTCACTCTCTGTCTCACTTTACTCCAGTGTTTGTGTATAGGTATAATACGCACAGTGGTGGCTGGCTGGCTATCTTGATTGACCCGTTCTCGCTTTGCGCTTCGATTATTTTATCCGGCTATTCTGCGTCGACGCTGTGCTGTATATTACACCTATTTCATTTGCTTGTTGTCATATCTTGTAGAGACTTTGGTATTGTTTTGAGGTAATTGTGCCTGATTAAAAAAATAAAATAATTAGAATTGTTAGAAATTTTTTTAAGTTTTTTAAAAGGGTAAATAAAAAATTGGCGAACTATAATATTTTTGTTGTTGGCGCCGGCGCTTTAAAACATGCCTAACCTCACCTTATACGATTTGCTGCTTCTACTAACCGCGAGATTCAATTGAAATATGAAAACGTAAAGTTTCATATTTCATTTTATATTAACTATAATTGTAAATATATCTATAGATAATTAGATATTGATTTATGTTTATTTTAAAACAACTTTCTTTTTTTTTTTAATGATTGTAGAAAGTGAAAAGAAGAATTGTGGAATAGTTTGAAATTTGAAAGTGAAAAATTCGAATTTAATTATCTCTAGCAAAGTGTTGAGGCGGGAATTTCTACAAGGTCAGACTTTACTTTTTCGACAGACTCGTGTAAAAATAAAAGAAAAATCACTGCAAATTACAGTAGAAATTGTATATAGAAGTTATATAATTTCTGTTTCATTTTTTCGGGAAAATTTAACTTTATTCATAATTCTTTAATTTTCAATTTTATGTTAAAATAAATATTCGAGTGCAAGGACACGAGGAACAAATAGAAAGAATTTGACCGTTTCAAAAATAAACTTGCGCTAATGCATATGTGTGACTAAACGTGAATATGCCTATATTTATTAACTTGTTTTATAAATCTACGTAGATAATAATTACTACTTACGTAATAACGCTCTTGATTTGTTCAAACGACATTTTAGGCAAAAGATTAATAAATCGTAATCGAGTATATTAAAAAAAAATATTAATAATGAATCATTAACGATTTTTTAATAAACAGCTTTTTGATCGGTCAATATACCTTGTAAAAAAAACATTGTAGTTAAAAAATTTTCAATTTTCGCAAGCACTTGTCTCCTATTATGTGTATTCATATCTACAGATATACTCGATTACTGACGTTTCAAACTGTGCACTTTATCTAACTGCCAATATCCTCTGGCGAACAAATGAGATTAAAAATATCTCTTTCATTGGCTTGTATGTATATTCACAGTTTTTTTAATACTTTGTATTGCTTTAAATAATTGTTTTACTAAAAATTATTTTTTTTTAATATTATTAAATTGACTTTGAAAGCCAGAGTAGTTTATTTTTAAAACAAGTCATTACCGAAACAACGATATAACATTTATGTTTGTGTTATTTTCTATTAATAAAATTTTGAACTTGAATTTAAAGCTCTAAGTAAGCTTTTGTAAGTTGCAATAAGTTGGTAAATTTTTTTATGATTTATTACTTTGAGATTAAACTTTTAATATTAAATTAATTACTTAATTAATTACTACTTACATAATTTAAAATTAATAATTAATAAATATCAGAATTATACTATGTAACTATACATTTTGATCTTTGAACTCAACATAGATATTATTATAAATAGCCTCGTCGATAATAAGTTAGCATCTATACAGATGCAACCGTCGATACATTAAATTTTATATTTTTGTTGATCAAGCATAAAATGTATTCAAAATTTTTCTTTCCTCCATGCAATTTATTTTTATTCCCGGATATTTTTCGTAAAATTTATTTTTATTGCTTACTCACGTTTATGATCCAAAAACAGAGTTAAAAAAAAAGACAAAAACTTGTCTTGAAAATTATCTATTGACTAAAATAACATTCCACACCTTACCACAGCAATAAACTACTTATCTATCACTAAATAAACTTTTTGATATAATATCAATCAATATATCTAAGTAACACTTTAAACACAATGAAATTTAATAAAAACGAACTTGCACAGAACTTACACAAATTTGTCGAACAGTACGTCGAAGAGAGATCCGGGCACCACGTGAGGGCCGAAAGAGAGTATAGTCGCGAATGCGCGCGTGGAACCTTGGACTGGCTTATTCGTGGTCGTCTCAGATAGATGCGTCAAAAAAAGAAAGAGAGGAAAGATAATAGTCTCCCCTCCATACTACTATACTCGTGAGATGCGTATTTTATTTTTGTCGTCGCACTCCTTCACTTCTTCCCCCTTCTCTTTTACATTATAGCTCTTGCAAAACTAGCGAAGAGAATCTACTATATACTGACAGTATATAGAAGCGAGATATGAATTTTCCTCATTTTCTTGCTTTTCTATATTATACGCTCTTTCGAGACGTTATCGGCTTGAGCTTTGGACCGGTTAATCGATATATTGTTATTATAGCACCAGTATAAATTTTTTTCTATTTATTTTTATCTAAATTTTTATTTTAATTAAGTCGATGTTTTAAAACGAATAAAATGTAAAATGAATAAAAAAATAGAGTTGATCCAAGGTCAAGGTAGTCTCATATAAATAAGTATATGTATATAATGTACATCACACTTTCTCGGTCAGGTGGAAGAAAAGCTGATTTGTTGGCCTTAAAGTTTATTCATGGACGGTATCAGTTTGATATTTGCACAATATATATTAACAATTATTATTTCTCATTCAACTGGAATAAAAAAATACACAAAATACTGATATGTCATATAATAGTAATAATAATAATATTAATAATAATAATAATAATAATAATATAAACATCATTTATAGGACACGCGCTGGAGCCCTGCCCAGATCGAAGTCAATTGCAACAAAATATATATACTCGTTTATTTATAATATAATAATAATAATAATAGCAATAATATTAATAATAATAAAAATAATAATTAGTTTATGTATAATATCGCCGGTACGGATGTATAATCATATAAGCCCATACACATCAAGGGTCTCGTCGCTGCCTCGCAGACCCCCCCGCGTAAACGACGAGTTCCCCGGATGATGATGATGATGCTTACGCGGCCGCGCAGCCAAGAAGAAAAAATGTACAACACACCAAGGTAGCGCGGCCGGACTATATATTGATGAGCCGATCCGGCGACAAATTTCTTTCTCTCACATACATATACACACATACCCATACACAATATTTCACTTTCTCACTATTCTTATAGCTATCACTTAACGTTTTTATTAATTACGAAAATCGCGAGTTTTTCTTACGGCTTCGTTTCGGTCTACGACTCGTCTTTTATTTATTTACTTATTTATTTTATTATTCGCTTGTATATATTTATATATTTATAGTTTCTTAATTTGTTCTCGTTAAAAAAAAATGTCCATTCACCAGTGTATAAAAAAAAATGTGTAACGTGCTCATTCGAACAATTGCTTCGCTCTTTTTTTTTCTTTCTACAGAGAAGTTACAATAATAATAATAATAATAATTAAAATAATAATAAAAATATTAATAAAATATCATTAATCTAATTAAATTAAAAGAGTTTAAAATTACAGCTCCAGTTTTAAACGCGAAAGACGAAGCGCGGCGCGTCATATATAGTATAATATATAGGTGATGTGCGGATGTACAGACAATGAATTATAACTAAAAAAACTGTCGGGTATAACGCCTCGGGAATGGTCACACATTGTCTCTCGCTTCGTCTCTCGAGACTCGCACACTAGAAAAATTATCGCGGTATATCACTACGTTTAATAACATACATATATTTACGCTCGTGAGCGGTTTTTCTCTTAAATTTTTTTTTTTTTTTATTGACAATGGAATGTGTAATGTTTAATTGTTCGTTTTATTTTCTCATGTGTTCTCTTTTGCTTACGCTTTTTATATGATACACGAATTATATGAAAGAGAGAAAAAAAGTGATTTTAAAATAACATGTAGAAATTATATTTACAAGACTTACAAATCACATCTGTGCAAAAGATGTAAGATTGACGATCGCCTAGACTTTGTCTTAAAAGAAAATAAATTTGCAAAAGTCTAGCGATCTCGATTTTTATGTTACTATATGGTAAAATTATACATCTCTTCGTTTTAACAATTATATTAAAATTAATGACACATTCATACCATGTCTATTACAGTTTGATCTTATTTTCATGAAAATTTTTAAATTTTATCTTGCAGTACGAAAATAGTTATATAATATATATATTAAAAAGTTAATCACATTTCCTTTTATACTTGCTTATTACATCCATTAAAAATTTGTAAAGGTTTTTAAAAATATATTTGTATATACACATAAATATAGTAATATTTGTCAAAAGACATTTTTTTTTATTAAAAATATAAAAATCAAAGAGCAATAGACGTGGCTAGATCTTTAATGTATACGCAAAATTCCGTTGCCCAACAACCATACATCTTTGCTTTACGTTTAAAAATATTGCACAAAAATATTTTTAAAAAACTAATTTCTTGGACAATATTTTTATCGTAAAGCTTAAAAAGGTTACATGATTTTAAAACTTATTGAATACGCAATGTCATTTACAAAATATAATTAGATATCGAGTTCATACATCGATCATTCATCAATATAAAAAAAAAATATAATAAAACAAAGAAATCGAACTGTATTTGCCGTTAAAAGTCAGTCTCCCACTAATAAAACCAATAACTTTAAAATTTTGAATTATACAACAAAAACTTGAATAATCTTAATATTAAAAAGAAAACTTTAAAAAAAAAGTAGAGTGAACAAATAACTTTGCATCAATAAATAAAAAATTTTTAAAAAAATGTAACAATAAATATAATTTCTATTACATATATGTCTGTAATAAACGCAAAATCAGCCGGTTTGTAAAATGAATAATAAAACGTTCTCCCACTCAAACGCGCAAACACAACGACGACGCAAGATCGGAATTACAAAAAAAAAAAAAATAAAATAAAAGAAAGATAAAAAGGAAAAATGCAGCTTAAGACTCAGATTTGTCTTCTTCGACGAGCTGCTGAGTGTCTTTGCCAGAATCATTGGCCGAGGGATCGAGCTCACGACGTTTTAAATGTAATTGTGGTGGCTCTTTGTGTTGTATACTCGAGGGCTTCATCTCGGCAGGCACTTCATAAATGCTGCTGTTAGGCCCTCCGGTACCGTTAGTCGTCGTGTTACCACCGGGACCAGTTGTTTCCATATTTACAGCATCGTACATTGGATTGCTGAAGTCCCGATTTTTGTTGCTCACCTCGGCCAGATTATATTCAACGTCGAGCGGTTCCTACAAAAAAGTAAAATTAAAATTAAATATTTAATTTCATGAACTCGTGGAAAAAATTTTCCTGCAGAGGAAAAATGTCTTACCATTCGATCCGCTGCTGGATTTCCGAACTCTATGTTGCTGCCTTGTCGGAAGGAGACACTCTGAGCACCGGTTAAACCGCCAAGGCCAGGTTTGCCACTGAAATTGACAGATAAAAATTCACTATTTTTTCAAAAATAAAAAAATTAATATTTAAACTTAAAACAAGATGTAGCTAGACTTACAATGGTCGTTTCTTGAGTACCAAAAATACTCCGGCAGCTGCTAAAAGTACGAGAAGTGTGACTATGATGGGTACAATAATCGAGGCGGTTGTTCGACTCGCGCTTGTTTGGGCATGGCCGACCTCGCAGTTATCGCCATGGAAGTCTACCGAACAGACGCACATGAGTTTGCCATCGCTATCCTCTTTACAGTACCCTCCGTTTCTACAAGGACAGATCTAGAAAAAAAGACACAATTTTAATCTTGGCTTACATTAAATTTAAAATTAATAAAAAAAGTTTTAAATTACGTACCTTGGGTGCTGGCTTCTCTCGCTCTATCGTAGCATCGCATACGACTTCGTTGATAAGAAGAGAAGAGGCAGCTGGACGATCAGGACAAAGACAGCGATATCCTCGAGGTACTGCTACGCAGAGATGCGAGCAATCGACCAAGTGACAGGGATCGGGTAGCGAGTTGTTATACCGTAGCTCGTGATAGACTCGAACTCCACCTGGACTTGCAAGTTCACGAACTAGCACCTGTGGCACACCTCGGCCGAATTTATCCTGACGCACCACTTCACTGGATCGCGTCGTCCAGAATAAGTTGCTCTCAAACACGTCCAGTGAGACCTACAGAAATAAATTAAACAAAACGTCAATCAATTTTAAAATTAAAATTTTAAGATACTAAATCAAAGATTATGATACTTACCGGATGTTTAAGTTGGTGACCGACGATGATGACTTTACGATTGTTACCGTCCTTTTGAATTGATTCAATAGTATTCAGCTTGATATCCGCCCAGTAAATCGTGTGGTCCATAGATCCATGATCGACAATAAGAGACGAGGGTTTACCAAGGCGCGTTACGACCAGCGACTTGCGCCGACTTCCATCCATCCAAGCGACTTCGATCTTCGGATGACTACCACCATCTGCCCAATACACTCGACCTAATTGTGGGTCTACTGCAACTGCAGTTGGCAGTTCGAGATTTTGAGTTACTAAACTACGACGATAGCGACCATCGGATTTTGCGACCATTAATCGACCTCCACTGTGTGCTGGATTCTCATCTATGTCTGTCCAGTAAAGATTATTTGACACCCAGTCTATCGCCAAACTCGTTGGTATCGTGTTTGCTAAAAATAATAAATATTTATTTTTTAGTATTTGAATAATTTTACGTGTTGAAATATAAAAAATATAATAACTCACTGTCGGCAATAATATCCTGAGCGTATCCCATATGCACTTCTTTGCCGTCAACAATGGCAGATCGCCTAATAGCAAGATCGTGACTGTCAATCCAATAAATGTACTTCTTTTGAGGATCAAAATCGATAACGTTAACACGTTTTTCCCTGACTACGACATCCAATTCTTCATTCTTATAAATATTAAAACCACGAATTTCCTGTCCACTACCGAACATAAGCATGACATTATCATCCAAAGCTTTGCAAACACCACTGAGATTATCGGAAAGTTTAAATCCATCGCGACAGGAACAGGCGTACGAGCCGTTGTAATTCGTACAAAGTTGAGAACAGTAATGTTGACCTTTGGCGCATTCGTTTATGTCTTCGCAGTGCTTGTGATTGTCTTCGGATATTATGTAGCCAGGATAACAGGCGCATATGTAGCCGCGTGGCGTGCCTGAATCCACCGCAAGTGAGCCTGAGTCGGTTACGTTCTGGCAGTAATGCGAGCAGCCACCTCGGTTCGCTTCGTTACATACTTTGTTGTGATCTGGAAAACAGAAAAAATAAATTTTATATTTATATATTAATATGCGATTATAGGTAAGAATAGAAAAAACTTACGGCATCCCAACTCATCGGAGAAGTCAATGCAATCGTTAGCAAAGTCACAGATCTTAAGTCGGTCTATACAATTCTTATTGGCACATTGGTACTCAGCAATCGGGTTGCAAGGTATGATCTTGGGTGCACAGAGAGTCATGTTGTTCTCGTCACTGCCATCACCGCAATTGTCAACGCCATCGCACAGTAGATATTTAGCGATGCAACGATGGTTCGCACACTGGAATCGTCTAGTCGTGTCGCAGGTGAAGGTAGCTATTCCGCAAAAATAAAAGTTATCGATTAGTTTATAATTAAGATTTTTCTAAAATTATAATGAGTTAAAATACATACCACACATGGCAGAATTTTCATCTGAGCCATCACCACAGTCATCGCTGCCATCACACCTGTCGGATAGCGAGACACATAGATTGTTGTCACATTGGAATTGTGCCTGTGGACAGAATCTGCCACCTGGATATTTAGGCATACATCCAACTTCGTCGCTCATATCTTGACAATCTCGCGCTCCATCGCAACGTAATGCAGCTGGTATACAGTGACCGCTAGCGCATTGGAAGGTGTCATTCTAAAATTAAAAAAAAAAATCATAATCAATTAAATTTTTATTAAAATAATTTTTTAATCATTATTTTATATTTGTAAGTCTCACCTTGCACTTAAACTCGTGGCAGTTCATCTCGTCACTTCTATCACCACAGTCATCTTCGTTATCACATCTCCATCTAGACGCGATACATTTGCCATTAGCGCAGTTAAATTCGCTTTCGGTACACTCGCGATAGCGTCCAGCACACGTGGCTTTAGCTTCATCGCTACCATCACCACAATCGTCGGCAAAATCGCAAAGCCATTGTTTGGGAACGCAGCGATTGTTCGCGCACTTGAATTCGGTAGCTGGATCGCATTTCGGACAGCTTTCTGGTCGTTCGTCCGAGTTGTCTCTACAGTCGTCTTTACCATCGCAGAACAGCCACTTGGGTATGCAACGATAGTTGGCATGGCCTGGGCAACGCTGCCAGCCAGTTGTACAGTTACGTTGACGACACATAAATGCTGGCTCGTCGCTGTCGTCGCCGCAATCGTTATCTGCGTCACACATCCACAGCATAGGTATACATTTGCCATTCTTACAGCTGAATTCAGTCTCAGGATCACAGGCTCGGTTGTCTATATTGAAAAAAAAATAAAATATAAATATAAAAGAATAAATAAAAAAATAATTTCGATGAAAATTTTTTTTTTAATAACTTACGGCACATAACAGGATCTTCGTCGCTGCCATCCTTACAATCAGCATCGTTATCGCACTTCCACGAATCATGAATACACCGTCCCGTGCTCTTACATTTGAATTCAAGGTCAGGACAGTCAAGACCACAATTGGATTCGTCGCTTCTGTCACCACAGTCATCCGCGCCATCGCACACCGTAATCGTAGGCACGCAGTTTTTATTCGCGCACTGGAACATGCCAGCACGACAGACGCGCGTCGTTGAGCAATTTGCCAGCTCGTCAGAGCCATCCTTGCAGTCTTTTTCACCATCACACCTGAAAAAAAATTTTAAAATTGGTACCTCTTTTCTATTTTTTTAAATTGATTTAAAATTGAAAAAAAAAATTCAACTTACTTCCAGAACCAAGGTATGCACTTTTCATCAGGTGGACCGCAACGATGTTGGCCACTAGTGCAGTTGGCTACACAGGTCTTGCCATCGTTACCCAAGAAATATTGATTTGGACAGGCGCACTTGTGTGATGTGACACCAGGCTGACCGTATCCCTCTAGCAAGTAGGAACTCGCAGGTGGAGCGATTAAACAGAGATGAGAGCAGCCACCGTTGTTAGTGTCACAAGGATTGCTGTAGGGTAGCTGGCGTAGAGGATGATACGCGTGGATGTCGTAAGGCCGATGGGTTGTGTTTCTGAGTACTGTGAGATTTGCACCGGAGAATTTATCCGCTCGACTGATGGTCTTGAGATTCCAGTCGGTCCAGTAGATGTGATCGTCGAAGACCGTAATAGCAAATACGTGGGGTACAGATGGACCGGAAAGCACAATGCGCCTATGGTGACCCTCAAGATCCGTAAACGCGATGTAATCCAGATGAGCGTCAGCGAAGAAGAGTTTGTCCGTGATATAATCGATGGTGAGGGCATTGGGCCAAGCGATGTCGTCGTTCCAAGTGAGAATACGGGTCAGATTGCTACCGTCCATGCCCATTTTACCGATGTAGGCTTGTAGGTGCCAGGATGAGAAGTAGAGGTAACCGGTACCTGGATGCACAACAATCGCTCGAGGATCGGCTATACCACTTTGTAGGGTCTTTCGATTCGTTCCATCTAATTCTGAGACGTCTAAGTGTTTGGCATGCCTATCCAGCCAGTATAATTTGCGACCGACCCAGTCGATCGCGATACCCTCAAGACCTAAGCTGTTATGACGAATGATCGCTTCTTTTTCGCCTCCAGCGACTGGAGCTCTGTAATTAAATTTAAATATTTCATAAGTATTATTTTTAAAGAATTTCAATTTAATTTTATTTTTTATAAAAAGCGTACCTGTATATTGCCTTAGCTGTCACGTCACAGAAGTATAACATCTCCTTTGCATAATCAGCATCCAGAGCAACGACATTAATAAGATCTTGATGCATAATGTTGTACTGAGCTGCATCGATTGACATATTTCTAACGTAGTATTTATTTGTAAATATAATCCAGGGCTGGATATTGTCTCTTCGCTTACATGTGTGCTCGTCTGGTGCACGATCGTACCATTTCTCATTACACTTACAATAGTATCTAAATTAACGATAAATTATCATCAAGAAAACGAAATTAAGAATTATAATTTTTAAAAAATTGAAAAAAAATTATATTTACCGTCCAGGTGTATTCTCGCATTGTTGACTGCAAACCCAAGGTGTTTCGGTACACTCGTCAATGTCAGCGCAAGCTTTACCATCCTCGAGTAATTTATAGCCAGGGCTACACTCGCAGTAATAAGAGGTAGGCGTATCGACGCAACGTTGACCGCACTGACTGAGTTCAGGACGCGCACACTCGTCGACGTTACAATGTGCAGGTTCGTCACTGCCATCGGTACAATCCAGCACTTTATTACAGACCAGCTGTTGATCAATGCACTGTCCGGAGTTACAACGGAACTCATTCGGATTTGGACATGTGAGATTTTTAGCCTTTGGCGTACAGCCGACTTCGTCCGAGTGATCACCACAGTCATCTTGACCATCGCATTGGAATTGTTTTCTGATACATTTGAAATTTTGGCAGGTGAATTCGTTCTCGGTACAAGCCTTGTAACGCGAGTTACAGAATTTGCCTTCGTCAGAACCGTCACCACAGTCATTATCGTGATCGCAGAGCCAGCTGCGATTTAAGCAGCGTCCGTTGTTACATGTAAATTGATTGTCCGAACATGGCACTGGCTCTGGGCAGTGATGTAATGTTACGTTCTCATCTGCACCATCCACGCAGTCTGGATCACCGTCGCATAGCCATTTCTGAGGTATACACTGTGCTCGGTTCCAGGCTTTGTTCGCCAGACATGTAAATTCAGTTTCTTCGTCGCACTTGCGGTCGTCTATAATAATTAACATTTATTTATTTAGTTTCGTGATTTTACAATTTTTAAAATTATAAAATTTATTTGGTTGCGAATAAAACTTACTGCATTGATGACGTTCGTCTTCGTCGGAATTGTCAAGACAATCGTTATCACCATCACAGATATAAATTCGAGGAATGCAATGTCCGTTATCACACGTGAATAGATCACCGAAACAAGTTCTTCCTTCGGAATGGCAATATTCTGGAGGTTCGTCACTACCATCAAGACAGTCGTCATCTCCATCACAGTACCTATACAATACAAAAAAAGTTGTAAATTTATTTTTCAAAAATTTTAAAAACAAATAAAAATAATAGTTTAGCAATTACCAAGTGGCTGGTATACATCTATGGTTGGGACAACGGAAGCTATTTTGAGGACAAGTTCTCTGCGAGCAGTGTAGCGGATCTTCATCGCTATTATCGCCACAATCGTTATCACCATCGCACAGCCAGTATGGCTCGACGCAAATATTGGTCTTTTCACATTTGAGATGATTGGGTGGACAGGTGGTGTTACGTGGGCATCGTTCGTGAGTCTCGTCGCTGGTAACATTGTCTTTGCAATCGTTGACACCATTACAGACTTGTGCTTGAGGTATACAGCGTTGGTTGGCACAGGTAAATTCGCCAGGCGCGCAGGGACGATATACGCAACCCTCCTCGTCTGAGCCGTCTTGACAATCGTCTTCGTGATCGCACTTCCAGGATTTAAAGATGCAACGTCCGTTATTACAACGGAATTCGTTTGTACTGCATGAGTGGTAGGCTGCGGATTAAAAATATAAATTTAAATTCAAATTACTGCAATATACATAAATAAATAAAAAAATAAAATAAAGGAAAACTACATACCGCAGTAATTCGGATCTTCGTCCGAGCCATCACCACAGTCACTGTCACCATCACAAGCCCACATTTTGGATATGCATTTGCCATTACGGCAGGCAAACTTGCTAGAATCGCAGCTAACATTGCGAGGAACGCACATGCGATTCTCATTAACAAGTCGGCTGTCGTCGAAGCATTTACATTCGACTGTGCTGTTAGGGCCTGGATGACACGACTGATCGCATCCGCCGTTCTTTATGTTACAAGGATTAACTTTGCATTGTTGTCGGCCAGGCGAGAAGATATGTAGGTCACGAGGAGAATCTTCCAATCGTTTAACTGCAATAATGTGAATTTAATTATATTAGATATTTTTTCAATCGATTTTGATAAACTAAAAAAAAAAGGAAAATAATTATTTTTCTACCTAATTCAATGCGATCTCCTCCTGTATATTTGTCAGCTCGATAAACACCACGTAACTGTAGATCCGTCCAGTAAATGTGTTCGCGGAAAACGGTAATAGCGAATGGATAGATCGAAGCTGGGATAAGGACCTCGCGATTGTTACCGTCAAGATCGGATCTCTCGATTTTTTCTTTAATTGCATCCGTCCAGTACAACATCTTTTCCTCGTAATCGATAGCTAGACCACTTGGTTGTGCCAAGTCTTTTTCAATAATTGCTTTTTTCAATGAGCCAGCCATTGTTGTTCTGAGAATTTAATTAAAAAAATATATTATTTTTTAAATAAAATAAATTATAATTTTTTTAATGAAAAGAAAATTAAATTACCTGAAAATCTTGCCAGATGTACTGAATCGTCCCCAATCGGTAAAGTACAGGGAACCGTTGCAAGGATCAACGACTATAGCTCTTGGTCGATCTACACGTGCGATCATGACAAGATTTGTACCATCCGTATTCATTGCGTAAATACTGTTGTTAGAAGAATCCGCCCAATAAATTTTCTTTTGCGTCCAATCGTAAGAAATGCCTTCGGGATTGATATTTTTTCCAAGTACTGTGGCGATCGGTGAATTTGCTGGATTTGTCGAGTCGAGCCAGGCGATCTTTGCCCAGGGTCGTATTTGAGTGAAGAAAATTCGATTGTCTTCGTAATCAAAATCAACACCCACGACGTTTGTTAGATTACCGATTGCTTTAAATGGTAGAGATGTATCTCGTGGATCCAAATTTATAGCTCTGTAAAATCAAACGATTTTTTATAAAAAATCATAAAAAAAACAAATGCTACACAAATTAAAAATAAAAATTACCTTATTTCAGTGCGAGTAGCAAAGACGAGGTACTCGCCAACATTCTCACAGCTCTTTTGATCGTTGGACAGTTTGCCGATAGCGCAGTCACATTTTATTTGCACGCGATTATCACGTGGGAATGCAAAACAGAGTTGATTACAGTCACCGTTATTACGTGAGCAAGGATTACTGTCGTCGGTAGGCTGAGCGCTTTTATCGTAGATTGCAATATCACGTAATTTTGGCAAGTTTGTGCGCATCGCTGTGGGTAAGCTGATATTGCCTGGTAGTTTGCTCGCTCGGAAAACGCTTGCGAGATTACGGTCCACCCAGTAAACATCGCCTATGATGTGAAAAAAAATCGCATGAGAATATGCATGATTAATTAATTTTATTTATAGAATTGTTATAAAAAAACTTACCACCGAAGACGGCAACACCCATGGGATTCGGAAGATTACGCCTGATGACAACTCGGTTGGTGCCTGAATACGAAACTTTCTGGATGGTATCAAGTTTAGAATCGACCCAGTAGACGTCGTGAGTAGCGAAATCGATAGTAAGATCGCGAGGTGTACTGATACCAGAGGTAACGATCGGTTTCCAGTTACTGCCGTCAAGGAAGGCTTTACCGATACGCGGGTATTGTCCATAATCGATCCAATAGAGCATACGCCGGATTGGATTGACTGCAAGCTCGCGTGGCGTGTCAATGGTTGTTTTGACTATTATCTTGCGGTGACTACCGTCTAGCCTACAGACTTCAACGTAGTTATCGTGTGGGAAAACGTTGGAGAAATAGAGATTGCCAGCGATCCAATCGACGGTGAGGCCTCGGATACCGTTAGAACCGATGCCCGACTTTATCACGTGCTGGAGTTCGGTGCCGTTTGGTCGTACACGGAATATGCCGTTCCAAGTACCTCGGTTAAATTCTACCCAATAGATCCAGTTTTGAGCGTAGTGTACGTCCACGTGGAGGATGTGGTGACCGGGACCAGCGATTGGTACCATTGCTTCCTTTGCATCCTACAAAAAAATAATTTTTAAATACATTAATTTTTTTTACGTAAAAAATAAGTTTTTTAAATTTGATAAAATTTAATTTTACCTTAAAACTGTATCCACGAGCTACGTCAAGCTGAGTGACGACCAAGAATGTCTTATAAGACTCGCAATTGGTTTGTCCAACTTTCCTATATTGCATACCGCAAGCACACGTACGTGTTCCCGAACTCGCAGGCAGACATATCTGGTCGCAACCACCGTTATTTGAAAGACAAGGATGTGACGTGTCGGTTAATCGTTTCTTGTAGATCGTCAATGTTTTCAATTCGGCGTCATTGTGTAAAATCATAGTGGGATTGTCGCCTTCCGGTAAATCGACCCTCTCGATTTTTTCATAAGCTGGATCCAAATAATACAATCTGCAAAAAATTATATAAAATGTTAAAAATAATAAAATTTACATTTTTTATGAAAATAAAAATAATCTATTACAAACCTTTGTCCGTGTACAGCGAGTGATTTAGGCACCTCGATATTGTTGATGGTCGAGAGGATATCGCGTATATCAGCTCCGTCAGTAGTCATGGACTTGACGTGCCCAGGATGAGCAGTACTGAAGTAAATCATCTTATTGGGTATGTCGATAGTAATAGCTTCGAGCCACTGCTCGGTTTCAACGAGATTCACAGGATTACTGCCGTCCATGTTAACACGACCGATTTTAATGGGTACGCCAAAGCCACCCTCGTCTATCCAGAATACGTGACCTTCAAGTGGATCAACGCACATTGATTTTGGTTTAGCTACTGAAGTCTTGTTGCCATCGTTGGCGAGTACAATCGTGCGATATTTGGTCTCTCCGTCGATTTTTATTACTTCGATGTTGGATGCGATCTTGTTACCAATGAAAACATTGCGACCAAGCCAGTCAATGGCGAACGTTGATGGAGAACCAACGATACCCGAATCACCTACAAAAACAAATATTATTTTTTATATATTTTTTAATATACTAACTGCTCTGTCACAACTTATATAAAAAATAAATTCTTACCTTGTGGATTCGGGAACTCGGTACGATTTCCACCTGTGTAAGGCATGGTAAACAGAGTTCCATTTTCCAAGTCCTCGCCACTGTCTTTAGATTGTAGCCAGTAAACCATATGATCTTGCCTGTCGTAATCAATAAATCTACCACCTTCGACGCCTACAACGGGTGTGATATAGCCGCTCTTGGAGTCGCCAGGAGTGAGTGACACATCAACTATTTGTGAGCCTCGGAGAACCATTAGGAAGGGATTGTCTTCTTCGATGCAAGTGCCATCAGGCATTTGTTTAAAACCGACGAGACACTTGCAAGTATAGCCTTGAGGAGCGGTGGGTGAGAGCAGGCAGAGATGAGTACAAGAAGCGTTGGCACATGGGTTGGGTGTAATCGGTTGGAGAACCGGATGGTGAACGTGAATTGAGAGTGGCTGAGAGATAACGTGCGATACGACTGTCTGATTGATGCCCTTGAACTTGTGGGCGGAGAGGACTCGATTCAGCTGACGATCCGTCCAGTACATCGTGTCCTCAAAGAGAGTCAACGAGTGAGGATGGAGGAGATAGTGAGAGCTTGCGAGTACTTGCAGACGCTCGGTACCGTCGTACAAGCAGGTGTCGATGAAGTCGAGCTTGCTGTCCGCGAAGTAGACTCGCTTCGTTGCTATATCGAGAGCCAAGCCGTTTGGCCAGTAGATTTTGGTTGTTATGATGGCCATGCGAGAACTACCGTCCATACCGATTCGTTCGACTCGAGGATTTTCACCCCAGTCGGTCCAGAACAGCCAGCGTGCGCCTGGACTTGGATCCAGACACATACCTCGTGGCTGAGTTATATTTTCTTTTACGAGTACCATTCGGTTGTGGCCGGTTTCATTGGCTACTTCGATCGTGTTAAGTTTTGAGTCAAGCCAGTATAAATTGTGACCTATCCAATCGTATGCCAAGCCTTCCACAAGATCTAGACCACTCGATATTACATCCTGCAATAATTTAAAAAATTAATTTTTTATTAAAAAATAATAAAAATAAAAAATTTAAAGAGTAAATTACCTGAGGATAACTATTTCTGTCAAGCCTAGATATCTTTTTGAGTTTCATGTCGGACCAGAAAATAGTGCCTGTGTGCATATTACTAGCAGTGGCAACGACATTCTCAACACTGGTAGGTACGCGCTCGAGTGCCTGATCTTGCAGATCAGCTACAAGAATCGTATGTCGATTACTGATGATAAGGAAAGCCGAGCTGTGATTGAAGGCCTTGCAGGTGTGCTTATCGGCATCTAAAGTGTAGCCTTCAACGCATTCACAGTAGAAGCTACGTTTAGTGTTGACGCAACGCTGAGAGCAACGACCTGGTGGATCGCACTCGTTCACGTCTCTACAAGTGAAACCATCTTCGGATAACTCCTCGCCACTGGGGCAGGTACAGAGTGCACCTAAAGGTGTTTGTGTGCAGTTGTTGCTGCAGAGACCAAAGTGGTGGGATTCCGAGCATTCGTTTAGTTCGCAACCTAGACCCTCATCGCCACCGTGTGGACAATCGACTTTTCCTAAAATTAATAAATAATTGAGTTTAAAAAATTTTTAATAATTATAATGAAAAAAAAGAAGAAACGTTAAGAGCTACTAACCATCGCAGACGTTTGTAAGGTTGACACATTGATTGGTAACATTCGGGCACTGCCACTGCAGGGACTCGCACTTGAAAGGTGGTGGAGCACAGGCGTGTAGACGAGCATCCTCATCCGAACCATCGCCACAGTCATCTTTGCCATCGCATATGTAGGCCTTGAATATACAGTGAGAATTGCGACACTTGAAATATCCAGCTGGACAGTCGACCTTGCCACAGGTAGCAGGTTCGTCAGATTTGTCATGACAGTCGGGTGTACCATCGCAGTACCAGCTTTTGGGTATGCATATACCGGAGCTTGCACATTGGAATTGCTTTTCGGCATTACACTGATCTGGTGCTAGAGATGGACAGCCAACCTCGTCCGAGCCATCGTTACAATCGGATATGCCGTCGCACTTATATGATTCCAGAACGCACATCTTTTGATCCGCACACGTGAATTGGGTACTTAGACACGTAACCGGTGGACAGTCCATCTCGTCTTGCTGATCGAAGCAGTCGTTATCACCGTCGCAGACCCAAGACTGTGGGATACAGTGGCCGGATCGTGGACAAGTGAACTGGAAGTAGGAGCAGGTCTTGGCCGTACAGAATTCACCCTCGTCCGAGCTGTCTCCGCAGTCGTTCTCCGAGTCGCACTTCCAATTTGCTGGGATGCATCTATTGTTATCGCAAGTGAATTGGCTAGCGCTGCAGGTGATGTTGGGACAGCCGGTCTCGTCGCTGTAGTCACCGCAGTCGTTCTCAGCATCGCAACGGAAACTGAGTGGTATACAGCGACCGGTTTTACATTGGAATTCGTTACTGCTGCAGGTAGGCTTGGTGCAATTTTGTCTCTCGTCGCTGTTGTCTAGGCAATCGTCGTCACCGTCGCATACCCAAGATTGAGGTACGCAACGCTGATTTGCGCATGTAAAGTCCCAAGCGTTTGGACAGGCCAGTAGTGGTGGCTCAGATTCACGATCTTCAACGCAAGTTTTACCTGCAAAAAAGCGTGAAAAATAGACGTATTAAATTAAATAATATTAAATAGAATAAATTTTTAAATAATGAAAAAAATCAAATTACCATCTTCCTGAAGCTTTTCGCCGTAAGGACATCCGCATACCCTTGTAAGTTTAGTTGGATTAAATTGATTTGTCTGATTACGTGGCACAGCGAAGCAAAGTTTTTCACATCCACCGTTGTTAATCGAGCATGGATGTTCGTTATTTGGACGTTGTACTTCTCGACTGAAAACTTTGACGCCGTAAAGACGATTTGTAGCAGGTTCGCGTACGAGTATAGCCTCTTGTTCGCCAGTTTCTTTGTGCATGCGAATAATAGCATCGAGTCGCCAGTCGGTTATGTACATCCACTGCTCGTGTATGGCTATGGAGAAGGGATGACGGATCAGACGTGAGTTTACGTTGCGAACGTCTGTGCCGTCGAGATTTGAATGTTGTACGTGGTCCAGTAGAGCGTCGCACCTGAAATTAATTGTTTGTAATTTATTAGATTGAGATTAAGATACTGAGTAAGATTATAGTAGTAAGAGATAGTGGTGTCCTTACCAATAGAGTCGATCCTTGGTAAAATCGATGGCGAGTCCATTAGGCCATCCCAAAGTCAGATTTTTAAAAACGACAAGGTTTGAGCCATCAGCGTGAGCTCGACTTATGTTTGCCGGACGATCCCATTCGGAGAAGAAAATATATCCTTGATTAGGATGAATGACAATGGCACGTGGCCGTTTGAGATTTTTTAAGAGTGTACGCCTGTAGGTGACATTACGCGTACTTAGGACGTTGAGGGTGCCCTTACGTGAGTCTATGTAATAGAGATTTTTAGCAGCCCAGTCAACTGCTAGACCCTCTACACCCTCGTTCTGACTAGCCAGTACAATCTCACGGCCTGTGCCGTTTTGGTGAACCTTAAATATTCATATGATTAATAAATTAATTTTTCAAAAAATATTGTTTCAAATTTAAAAAATAAAAAAAGTAAAAAAAACTTACTCGATAGATGACATCCTGAAGAACGTCGCTGTAGTAAATATATTCGTCATGCGCGTCATAATCAAGACCGACAAAACGTGCGCGTCTCGATACAACTGGTAAAATAGCATCGCTGAAGCCCTCGTTAACCGGATCGAGAACTCTTCCTTTAATAAATCTCTGCTGGGAGTACATGAGAAACTCTTGTACGGGAACGCAATTTCGTAAGTCCGTCGATAATCTCCAGCCTATATCGCAAGCGCATCTGTATCCAACGTAGCTGTACGCACCTGCTGTAACTATACACATGTGTTGGCATCCGCCGTTATTGTTGCCACAAGGATTACGTATTGATTTTGGTTGGGCTAGCGAATGAAGGGCTTTTATTGCTTTGGCGTCGCGTAGTTTGGTTACGCTTTTCACTGAATTTTCATTTTGTGTCTTCTCTACGCTCAGTACTGCTTGCTTTGAACTGTCCGACCAGTAAACTTTGTTTTCGAATACTGTTAGTCGCATGGGTGAGGGTACCTGAATATAAAAAATAAAATTAGTATTGCCGATTTATTTGAAATTAATCTAAGCTAAGAAGATCGACCTACCTGGTTGCCCCTGAGGACCATAACGCGATTCCGACCCATGTAGTCAGCGGTCTCGATATAATCAAGGAGCAAATCGCACCAGTAGACTCTTTTGGCGATGAGATCGGTAGCAACACCTGACACTTTATAAGCTGCCTCGGATACAATCGGAAAGACATTGGTACCATCCATATTAGCTCTGAGCACCTGTTTGCTGTCAGCGATGAACATGAGACCAACAAGTGGATCCAAAGCAATATCAGCTGGACTACTTAGATTCGAGCCGAGGACAATACCGTGATAGCGTCCGTTGAGCTCGAAGACGTCGATTTTTTGGACGATCGAGTCAACTACGTAAAGCTTGTCACCAACGAAATCAACGGCTAATGCAACTGGTGCCCAAGATCCTGGTTGTGAGATGTCCGGATCGAGATGCTCAACCGTGCCTAGATAAAAATTATTTTCAATACTCGCTAAAGGGAGAGAAAGAAGCAGATAAAAAAATTTATGCTGTTTTGACAAATTTATATTGTTTTTTTTTTTGTTTGTTTTCGATGGTGGTGTGGTTTTTTTTTTTTACTCTTTTTGACATGCAATTTTCTATGATTATGCATATAATCAGAAATGGCGCGAAGAGAGAGAGAAAGGAAATTGTTTACATTTATAAAAGAATCTCGCGCAGCATGCGGATGATACAAACGACTGGAAGTAATATAAAAATTATCAAAATATATACAAGAACAACGATGGCGTCACCAAAAAAGTATCACCTAAAAACAAAAATCAAATAACACAAAAACGTACCTTTAAGCGATTGCGAATGTATCTTGCGTGTTTTAACATCACTCCAAAACAATAAATTACGCTCGTAATGATAATCCAATCCACTTGCACCAGTTGTATTAGCCAATATGTGTCTTTCGTCGTTACCACTTGCTGGTAGTACACGCCATATTGCTCGTTCTTGTGCTACCAAAAGTTCCAATGGTTCCGCATCTGTTACGCGACATCGGCTTTTATTGTAACGCGTGTAACCTGGTGCACAACTACAGGTGTAACCACCGTCTGTGTTGGTACATAACTGCTCGCAGAAACCCCATTCGCGACATTCGTTTCGATCTGATAAAGTTAAAAAAAAAATATAAAATTTATTTTATATGATTGAATGTTGATGGTGATGGTGATTACGTTTAATTTTCTTACCTATACAGCTACGAGAATCGTTAGCCAATACTCGTCCCTCTTGACAGTAGCATACACCACCAGTTGGCGATGCTTGACATTGGAATTGACATCCAAGCGTGGAACACATGTTTGTAGCTAATAATAATAATAATCGATTAATCTCTAAGTAAAAATCAGAAATTAACTAATATAAAAAATTTAAAACTAACAGCAGGCAATTCCCTCGTCACTGCCATCGTCGCAATCCTTTTTCCCATCGCAAAGTTGTGATTTGTTGATACAAAGCGGCTTACCAGCCGCGCCTTTAGGACATAAATATTTGAAGGCAGGACAAACAATAGCGGTACAACTTTTTTCATCCGAGCCATCCTCGCAGTCTTTGTAACCGTCGCATTGGTAGCTCATAGGGATGCAGAGTGCATTTGCACAACGGAATTGATCTGATGAGCAGGCTGGAAAACCTTAAGGGATATAGGAAAAAAAATAAAGATAAGATAAAAAATTTATAAAAATAAAATTATAATTTTATTTTATTTTGTAAACGTACTGCAATGTTCTTCATCGCTGTTATCGCCGCAATCGTCTTTATGATTACATCGCTGTGTTTGATCGATACAACGTTGTGTGCTGTTACAACGAAATTGATCGAGTTGACAGGCAGGCCTTGAGCTTGTACAATTTTGTTCGTCACGTCCGTTTGGACAGTCAAAGTAACCGTCGCAATGTTTCTCCTTTGGTAAACATAATTCCATTGATGAATTTAATTGGCATCTGAAGTCGTCTAGTTGACATTTGCGATAATCTGTTTTGTGTGGGGGGGAAAAAAAAAGATGGATATTTTTTATTTGACATGTGTTTTTTTCGTGTTTCTTGGAAAATTATATCAATTTTTATAACAAATTGTTTTTTTTTTTTTTTGTACGACACACGTTTAAAAATGTGTGATTTGTTGGACATCGGTATGCGGTGTATAGGTATTTGAACCACAGTTGGCATAATCAACTTTAAAAGCATCCTATATACCTATATAACACACAGAGCAATCGGGTGATTACTGCATTATATACGTGCTTGCATACCAAGAGAGAAAAAAAAGAGAGAAGTCTATTGCATGAGATTGCGCAATAACAAACGTTGAGTCTCTCAATTCCAAATCTGGTAAAGTTTAGTGTCGTGATTTAAAAATCGCCAAAAATGTAGAGTGATCGGTATAAGCTTCAAGTATGTAGTTAAAGAAAATTAAATGAAGCTAGCAATATATCTGGCCTTGAAATCGGTATGCAATTATAGGCATATATTATAAAGTGTATCTTTTGGATTTTCCAAGCATTAAAATGACATTAAACACTTTCCGGACGTGAAAAGCCAAAAGTTGCGCAACACACATATTTTCTAAAGTATATACGTCCGTTTTGTGATGGTATGTGACGATGCCAATTTTTTTTTATTTTTCATACAAACGATGGCAAGCTATATGAAAACACGTTTCAAATGTATGCGAATTGTAAATGTGCGGTTTGATTTAATAATAGATTTTGAAAAAATAAAAGAACGAATAGGAAGGAAATAATAAAAAAAAAAAGAAAAATGAACAAAGCAAAATAGAGATAGGACATGTATAATAAAATGATGAGTTGACGTAGAGTTTTTTTGATATATACCTAAGCAGTTTGAAAAATTAATCGTGATTTACCGGGTTGTTGAAGAGTAGTAGGGTATATGTATATACATTAGCGGAAAAACCAAGTCTTTTTATTTAGCGTATGTAACAAGTCATGCAGCTATAACAGCAACAGCACAAATTTTTTTTTCTTCTTTTTATTTTTTTTTTCACGTTGACTGTACATCGACAGGAACGTTATTAATCGTCGATTCTTACAGAATAAATCCGTATAAAAGAAAATAAAAGCTAGTGTAGATTAATTGGCCTTGAATGGAAATTATTTATCTATCGGAGGTCAACACATGATGATGATCGGTATAGGTATATACGTGTTAAACAGCCAATGGTCGCAACATCAATTCTGATTCTTATATATCGCATAATTTATCTATAAATTGCCGAACATTAAACAAGTGTGTGTATGTGATACGTGAATAAATGGTTAATAGACGACAAGGTGATGATATAGAAACGATGAGAGCGCGAGGTCGCATCCTTTATTATGATCGCGAGTAATGTTAATAATAAAAAGTGTCAATGAATCTGGAATATCGTAAACTCACATAGGAAAAATTTTTAGTAGGTGGAAAAATTTTTTTATTTCTTATAGGTTCACGATTCTGAGTAAGCGATAGTCACGTGAGAAGTGGGAATATGAGATATCTGAGATATAGCCAAGGAAATTAAACACCTTATTGACCTTTGCATTGATACGCGATTCGTAAATAGCGATTTGATTACATATTGTTAATTATTGATTATGGCATATAGCAATTTGTTGATCGAACACTTCTCAGATTTTTTTTCTTCTTTTAAAATGCTGTATTTTTTTTATTACAGCTGAAAATAAATTTTTTTTATACATCAGAAAGAACAAAAATAAAGTGTCAAGGGTCAGAAAAGACGGCTAGATAAATAGAAAAGAATGATTGTATAATGAAGAGCTTATGGCTTTAATAATTATTTCGTATGTTGGTGTATACTCTGAGATGAGAAATCGAGGGGCCATTGGCCCTCCTGCTACTACTATATTCTATATACTCTGTAAACTGGGCCAAGCGTACTTTCAATTTTCATGATGATTATTTTTTTCTCTTTTTTTTTATTTTAAAATATATATTAACATGTTGTTTTTTTTTTTATGGAGTTGAAAGCCAAAGGATTCTCAGGTCAATGTAACCATGATCTTTCTGGAATGTAATGACTCTCGTATATAAGTAGGTATATGCGTGATTTTAAGTAAAGATGTATATACGTACGTTTAAGAAAAAGAAAGCTGAAGAATAGCCTGAGGCGTAGTTTTTTAGAAGTAATGTCAGGTGTATTTATAAATGAAATGATGATTTCAACGAAAGAACACAAGTAGTACAATACATGTATATACGTGGCATGATTTTTATGATCATGTTCACCAAAAATAATAATGACATGAGAAAGTATTGATAATAAACTAAAGGTGACGAAATGGACGTAACAAACAATCAGAGCCCTTCTTTTAATCTATCAAAGTCCATTCAGATATATATCAGATCTCATATAGCATCATATGCTTATAATAACTCGCTATATACGTATATTATACAGCTACTAGGCTGATACATATTATATATGTGTTTGTAAAAGAGACTCCCCCTTTCTTTTCAACTTTACCTACATGGCAATCAAAGCGGAACGAAAAACTATATAACCCAGTAGCAGCTAGCAGCAGCAGCAACTCTCGAGAAAGAGCATCAAGAAGAACTACTTGCTGAGAGAGCTCTGGGAAAGGAAGCAAAGCTAGAATTTATGTATTATATAGAGCCTAAGGAAAAGCTTGTCACATATGGCACTCTTATAAATAATATATTGTAATTTTACTTTTTTTTTTCTTTTCTTTTGGTCAATAAACCCATGATATCGCTTATTCCTCGTTATATTACGTTAATTTTTCTCGCTCTTCCCTATATTCTTCACTATATATACAGATAGGTCTTTTCACAGTATTATTTATATCTATCCTACACTCACTCTTGCAAAGCCGGCAAAAGGCCGTAGAAAGTAACCTAGAAAATACCTCTCTTTGTGGCGCACACACGACTCTATATACTCAAGTATATCATACTCACATATACATATACACGTGCGAGCTCTTTCGCTCACGAATATCACGATATTACTGGTGAACCGTTTTTTTTTAGCAAATTTAACTTTGAAATTTTTTGTTGTCTATTTTTTTTTTTTTTTTTTCATAGTTGTATGATATTTAGCTTGTTTGTATTGTGATTTGTTGTTAATTTGAAGTACAAGTTTTGTAATTTGATAAGCAAAGAAAAGAATATAAAAAGAATATAGAAAAATCGGTAATCATACTGTCATATTCCAGCCATTATTATTGTTAATAAATCGTTAAGCTTATTATTAAGACAAGCGTATATCCTCCAGAACAAATAATAAAAAGAGGCTACAAATTCAACGTAACGAAACATACAAATGTGGAAGTATAAACCAACGTCGGCAAAGCTACAAAGCGCAAGCATATCTGCATCTCACGAAATTCCGGTTCTCAGTCGAGTTGGAAAATATAAATTTTACAGTATGTTGGTATATGGTATAATGCGAAAAATGAAGTGAAATATGTAAAGGACAGCTGGAGAATGAAAAAGTAAGAGAATAGTCAGAGTAAAAGTTTACTACTACAACTTGCTATACGTATGTGTAAAAAAAAAAAAATACTGTATTCCTACTTTTATGAACTTTGCATAATACACCTTAGACGTCGTATAGCTTCAAAACAAAAAGCTACATAGGTATCTAAAAGATTCGCGTTTATCGTTGTAGGTATACATAATTGTTAATCTTTTTTTTTTTGTTCACTTTTACCGCAGTTTCCCTACCTTCTTTGTTCTTTTTAATTTTTTATTACTCTTCTTTCAACTATAACACAAAAAAACCATTCATCGCTCTAACTTATAATAATAAGTATATACAAAACCAATCACTAAACAAAAAAGAAACCCACATAAAAAAAATCCTACAATTTTTTACAGCCTGGTACCATCTAAAAAAAAAAGGTTAGTAAAGTCTTTCTTGGCATCGGTACCACGAGAGAAAAAGCAGCGATAGGTGAACAAAAAAAAAAGAAAAAAAAGAGGTACACTCTACGCTCACTCTACGTTCGCTATATGTATGTACGTATGTACTTGCTAGTGTTGGTTTATATACATAAGATCGTTAGCCCCGAGGTGAAACGCCGAGAGGCGCGGAGAGAAAGAGTTGCTGCTGTTGCTGCTCTCGCTCACAGTACCTACTCTCATGTTGTATATATAGGCTTTATACTATGCTCGCTGTTAATGTTGCTGTATGGTAACGCTTGGAATTTAAATGTAGGCGAGGCCCTCCAGGCATACGTACACATACGTATGTATATACTATATGGTGTATTACTTTGCTTTATATAGATAGATCGAGTGTAAGTTGTGTATGTGTGTGTTGTATATATTTACAATTTAAATGCTATAGTATGTAACTTTGGAAAAATGAAAGTCTTCGAAAATTATAATTTTAGTAATCGATGATTTTCTTTTTTTTGTTTGTTTAATTTTCTTTTGAAAAATTTCATTTATTAAGAAAGAGTGTGACGCAATATTTTTTTTTTTTATGAAATTAATAATGAAAGAAAGATAAAAACTTACTGCAATTAGCTTCGTCGGTAGCATCGATGCAGTCGACGATTGTGTCGCAGCGTTTGTAAGGTGCCACGCAGTAGGACTTGTTGAAGACGTATTGGTTACACGTCAACTGACCGGCATCGCACTCCGGTGGCGCTGTAAATTATCCAGATACCATTTATTATTATTTTTTTTTATATTAAATTTAATATGATTTTGCAAAAAAAAAAAATGTTTTAAGATAATGCTCGAGTTATATTTTTAGTGGAATTCGGATTATTAACCGATTTTTTTAAATAATTACAGAAAAAATTCAGAATATTTAAAATAATAGCAAACAACAAAATATAAAAACTAATTGATTTATAACTTTCAAGAGTATAAAGCTTATCCATCAATTAAGATGGAATAAACTCAACCTACTTCTACCACCACCACCCTAATACGATTTCATAACTTTCTTTTCGCCTATAGTAAGTACATATATAGGTAGTAGTCTTGGTATCATGCAATCGACTTCTGCTGCTGATCTGCTGGCCACACGCTTGTCGATAAAATACGTTAATTTTCCTAAGATATATAAATATATTATAAGCCGCGTGATCTCGCGAGTTTGAAATTAATGGAGCTCTTTAGGAATATAACTAGGTATAGGTATAACAATCCGTTCTTCAAGATTAACATCATAATTGCACTGCTGCTCAGCTTTCAAAGTAATATTTTTTATTTTTACCGACAAATTAATCGGCCTTCTTTATAAAATCAGTAGCTCCTATATAAGCTTTGCTTATAATTTAGCCGCAAGGCGAAAAATAATCAATTAACGCATCGACAATGGAAAATCAGCATATTACAATATCATTATCATCGATTTTACTGATCTCTCGTGCCATATATGCGCATAAATGCGTGTCGATTTCGTGAAAAAAAAAAAACAAAAACGAAACTCGTGAATTTATAAATATCAATTTGTAAATATACGAGATATCACGTGTCACGAGTGTAAATGCATCTTCTTTGTAAATTAAAAAAAAAAGTATTCAAAACAAATTTGAGAAATGCAAAAATACAGTAGTAACTCAAATACCCTCACGTATGTATCGGGAGTGAAAGCAAATTTAATATACCTCGAGCAAAATATACTTAAAAGTACATTAAACATATAAGCACACATAAAAAGAATAATAATACTTACGACAAGCTTGAAACTCATCCTCGGCATTTTCACAGTCCCGCTGGTAGTTGCATACCCAGCTGGCAGGTATACATTTGCCTTCGCTGCATCTGAACATACCAAAGGGACATGCTGGACTTGGATCGGTTGGTGTACCGATAACACTGCTACCTGCTGGTCCTGTAACACAAATCAATAACACGATCTTGTTAATAATGGGAAAATCTCTGTGTGATAAGTTAAAAGATGGGTTTATATATCTATAAAATTTTGCAAAAACATAAAAATCGCGAAAAACTAAACGATTTTATATGAGTATACGTAAACATAAATATGACCTATACCGATCGACAGAAACTTCCGCGTATACGTTTAAGCAAAGTACATAAATGTACACGTACAGATCACGCGGCTATATCAAATTTAATTTCCGTTGCTTCTATATACTGGCAAAGTAAATTAAAGCTGAGATTCGATGACGCGAAGTATATAATACACATCATCAGCCGTTTATATACGAGTTATAGTTATAGTGAGGAAGCTATAATATGTGATGAAAAATTGGGTCGAGGTTTATAAGCGAGATATTATATATGGATCGATCGATCGATCGATTGATCGGTAATTTGATCGGCGCGCACTTGAGAAGGTCCGTGACCGATGTCTCGTTTAGGTCAATTTTATTGTTAAAGTGGAAGGAGAAGAATAAGAAGGATGAGTGTTTATTTGGTTACAGTGATGTATATATGATTGAATTAAATTTTGAACGAATTATACGCTAACTGGAATATCTGTCAATTTCTAAAC
>JAPYZE010000286.1:0-47484 GCA_030522805.1 Leptomastidea abnormis
TATATATATATATATATATATATATATATAACGTAAATACAGGTGTGTCATCCAGTATGGACCACTATCAGCAGTAATATGTAGCTGCCGGACCAGATGTATTTTATCAATTTCCAAGAAAAGGCTTAACCTTATGGCTGATAGATTTTAAAATGCTTTTGAGTATACAGTTTTTTGATGATAAAAATGGGCCTTTTTTTCCAAAATAGAGTTGTTTATCATCATTTTCTAATGAAATAATTGTTTCAGCTGCTGCGATTATTTTTTATTTTACATGTGCCTTGAAAAATTTTTATTTATTTTTTTTTTCAAAGTGTAACATAATAACTAAGGAAATTATCTTTAATTTGATAGATTATATCGATAAAATATTGATTTTAATCAACAGTTACAGCAAGTCAAATATATAATGATGAATTTAAAAAACATGGTTTTAGACAAAACTGTAGCTTACACATTTACAAAAAATATCGCGGAAGGCCAGTCTTACAGACTGACTTTGAAAAAGAGCAAGAAAAAGAGAGAGACGGAGTGTGTTAGAACAAGTCGGAGATGCGTTGCTACAACTGTCTGCACTACATATATTCACATATACCCTGGCTATTGGCGCAAAGATGCTATACTGTACTCACAAGTAAAAAGCTCCGCGTTTATTCTCGGATAGCCGCGACGATTCGTACAAGAGCACATAGTCCCAGCAGTGCCATATGTTGCTGCTGTCTTGCAGTCCGGGCTTATATTTTACTAACGTCTCTTATGTATGTGTATAATTGTGTGTGTGTGTGTGTGTGTGTGTGTGTGTGTGTGTGTGTGTGGGTGGGGGGTGTCGTGTCTACCTACTGCTAAGTTTAATGTAATATATGCAACACGTGGCACGCTTCTCCTTGATTTTTTCCTTTTTTATTTTTCAGACGTTTAATTATTTAATTTAATTTAAGGTTTTGTGTAATGCTTGTAAGATAAAATTTTTTAATTTATATTAGGATTACATACCATATTTATTGCAAAAATTAAAAATATTTCTTTAAAAATTTTCAATTAATTAATTTTCTTATTCAATTGCTAGGTCAAATGTTTTTATTTTTTTCATTTGAATGGTATTGAAAAAAAAAAAACAGAAAAGTACTCAAAATATTTTTTGTATTATTGTCGTGTTATTATTATTATTAGAACTGATATTAAAATAAAGTAGAATAAAAATTTATATGTTATTAAAAAAAAACGTTGTTATTTATTTAACGCAATATTACGCAAAATTTTTATTTGATCAAATGAAAAAAATAGCATTCCATGGAAAAGTAAAGTCAATAAGTAGTAACATACCGCGTATGGTCAGACTGGATGCACAGACACATATATGACAGAATCATAAACCGACGAGCATTCTTTAAGTGAAATTTAACATATTAATTTTTCTTATAACTCTCTTTTTCTCTCTCTCTCTCTCTCTCTCTCTTTCTGTTGTAAATGTTATGTGGTACAACATAATTAACATAAAAATAAATTATCTCTGTTTATTTCGTATAATATACTTTCTACATGGCTCAATAATAAAAAAGCTCGAAAAAAAAGTTGTAAAAGCGCTAGCTGAAAGATGATATTTTAATGAAAGTTCTGTCAACCATACCGACATACGACAATGTATACATACATATATGCACGTGTAAATATAGCCCATCAAATGATTGACGCGATGTGAAATTTTTCAGCTTCTCCTTCCTCCCCTTTTTTTTTATTCTTACCCACTATATAATCACAAATGTTTGTCACTTTAGCTCAAGCATAACCTAATACTCGTGATTGATTTACAGATTTTTTTTCAACGATGAATTCTTCTTTATTATTTTTATATTCGTTTCATGTTTGTCAATTGGTAACTTATGTTCGAACAATATTATAAATGCAATCGTAGCGATCATTTGAAGTTTTAAATTTTTTTCTTCAAAAAGTTTGTTATCGTTATATCTCATTATTTACTAATGCGTCTAAAAACTCTTCTGCGACGTCTATATTATAACGGAAGTTGACTATTTTCCAACAATTTCTAAATTGTATTAACGATTTTAGATTTTTCTTTTTTTCCAAAAAAAATTGCATACTTATTTATTTTTATTTTTAGTAATTTTCTTCTTTATTTTTTTGTCTCTTTCCTAAAATTTATTTCAAGCCACGCACGCAGGTATTCAAGCTATTTATTCTTTCGCCTAATATTCTATTTTATTTTTTGTATATTTATTTTTGCAGCTTATAATTAAGCTTCGAAAGATTGAAAGGAGCGTCGTGCCTCTCTCTCGGGAGCGCTAAAAATATATTATATGTTTCGCATGGCAGGGATATATATTTATATATATATACATACATATTGATAATATACATATACTATATTTTTGAAACGCAAATATTGCTACTTCGTGCTAATTACCGTCATTTTAACTTTATTAATATTTTACAAAACCTACGCGCTGTTATAATCTTTCTCTCTCGACAAGTAAAAAAAAAAATATAACACATTCAGTTAACAATCACATTGCAATAAATTTTGGTGGAGGTACTTCAATTTCATGTATAATATATGCACACATTTTATGTGCATCACCACATCATTGCCACATAAATAAAATAATATTTATGAGAATCATATGTTTTAAAAAATATATATAAATATTTAATGTAAACCTTTAATAGGCTACATTGAAAATAATATCCATAATTTTTAATTTAATATTTTATAGCATCAGAAAGAGAAAGAGAGTTGACGATCTATTTTCAGAGCTTAAAAGAGTCAAGAGCTTAACCCACGTGTCTCTCTCGGGTCTTGAGATCAGATAACATACGATATTATAATTAATCAAAATTTAAAATAATCATCGATCAGTGCATAAGCAGTTAAAAAATGCATAACAACAGATGTGGTAACAAAGAGGCCCAAGTATAAAATAATAAAAAAGAACTAGATAAAAAAAAAAAAAAATATTGAAGAAATTTTGAGCGCAGCTTATGTTTGTCTTTCTTCCTCTCTATCTTTGCGATAGATGTGCATTAGACGCGTGCAGCGACAGCAGCAGCAGCAGCTGCGTTCTTGGCTCTGAACGTTCTAGGTCAGGCACATGCGTATATAATAATATGAGCTTGCATGGGTTAAGTGCAGCCAAGGCTGTGTGTGTAAAGAGACAAAAAAAAAATCACGTGGAAACATGCGAGAAAATTATAAACAAAAAAGAAGAAACAAAAAAAAAACATATTTTCATTTAATAAATTTATGTGATTATGATGGGAGTGATAATATCAGTATTATTATTAGGTATTGGGTTATTGCAATGATTTTTTTTGGTTTATATCAATGATATATTAATAATACGTATTGGCTGCTCTGCTATCTATTTTTTGAATCTGCTCATACCTAGTTGAACGACGCCAACGAGACGATGAGACGAATATATATATATGTAAACACGCTTGAGCGAAATGCGGTGCAGGCCTCTTTTTTTGGGTCTATTCCAAACCTAAGCTAGACCTGCTGCTGCTGCTACTACTACTACTACTACTGATGCACTTTTCCCGGGGATTGAAGATCGGTATATATATATTTTAAATAATTGATATTTTTTCTTCTTTTTTTGATTTTATTCTTTTGCTTTTAATAATAATAATACACGCGGGAATTTCCTGGTTTGGTTCTAAATCTATATTCGATCGACATCCATTTATCAACTAAACAACTGAATAAATTTAATGAATATAATAATTTGACAATGACATTGAACGACACGTTAGTTCAGAAAAAACAAATAATAAATTGAAAAAAAAAGAAAAAAAAAATAGTTGTAGGATTTATGAAATGGACAATATAATATGAAAAATAAAATTTAAACTGACCTACAAGTTTTAAAACCTTGAAACCTTCACAATGATGATTAAGTGGTAAATTTGAACAATTTTTAAAAGTCTCAGTAAGAAAAAAAAAAATATCTTGCGCTTTATGTTTCAAGATTTAAAAATTTACGTGATAAACTGATGTATGAAAAATATGACGTATATCATCATCGTCGTCGTATTTAAAAGACGGAGACGCGCGTGTTACTTCAATTGCACAACGCCACTGCACACATTATTACATTGTTTTTTTGGCTATTGGTATATTCAACTATATATATTACAGTTTAATATTTATATCCTGCTAAAAGTCAATAAATCAATATAAGAGTGCGATGTAAGGACGTATACCTATATGTCTATTTTTAAAATTAATTTTAAGCTACTGCAATTTGGGATTTTCCTATACGTATCTAGATCTTCTTTTCCTTCTTCTTCTTCTTTTTTTTCTATCATAAATTTATAAATATTTATTCATTTGTGGCAAACCCTTCTCTCCCAAGTGTCGGAGACCACAATTTACCGACTATTCGAAGATTAATTATTGGGAAACTATTTTACGGTTTTGAATATTGTATTTATAGTTTTAAAAAATGTCTACGCCCATTAGAAAACAAAAAAAGAAAGAAAGAAAGAAAGAAAAAAACCTGACAGGGCCACAAAACTGACAAGTAGCGGAAAATCAAATTTTTAATTTTAGTTACATTTATATACGTAATACATACAATACACACATACATACATGCTTAACTAAAATTATATTGGTATACATACACATTGTGGTACTATATGTAAAATCAAATAATAATAGAACAATGAAATAAAATGCGCGCAGAGACAATAAATTGAGTCGTGAGCAACGATAAAACATAAGTGCGATTTTCGCCATTTATTCAATGTTATCCGGAAGTTAAAAAAGAGATATGTATAATATGTCAGTTGCTTTAAATTAATGAAATCTAAATACGGACTTGCGAAAAATAGAACTGAGAAGAAGAGAAGACTGAAGATAAAGCCAACAAGTAGTGTAACGTAAAATAAATAAACTTATAGCAGAAAAAAAAAGAAGAAGAAAAAAAAAATAAAAGTAGAATATGTCAATCGTAGAGGTGGAAAAAAAAAGCGATGGAAACGTCGTCGGGGTCACACGTCGGTTATGCGCGAAAAATCAAAAATAAATCTAACGTGCTTTTTTTCTCATCTCATCTCATAGGCACTTAAAACCCGAACATTTGTATTGCTATATATACCAAGGACTCTCTGTCAAGAAAAATTTTTCAAATGTCGAATTACTCAAAAAAGTTGATTTTTACGAGTATATTCTCGTAGCGTAGAATTATTTGTACTTGTCTTATATGTTTTATTTTAAAATAATTTTGAATTATTTTTTTTAAATTTTGCGACTTAGTCATTAATTATTTACTTATACTTTTCTTTTTTTTTTTATAACGATAATAATAACATTTTAATGAGTTTTTATTTTTTGTAGTGCTTAAAATTAGAATAAGAAATTATTTTTATAACTTTATTGTAAATTTAACTTTACTGTAAATCATAAATTTCTTTAAAAAATTATATTTAAATTTTTCTTAGTTATTTTTAATAACTTTTAAATAATTTTAAATTATTTATCGTATTTTTCAAATATTTACATAATTGAGTTGATATTAAATTTTCAATTATTTATAAAAAAAAGGGCTTAGAAAATTTTACATAAACAAGTATTTCGCCAGAATTCTTTATTATCTATGTAAAAAAAAATCTCTTGTAATTAAGGATCGGCATTATCGTACCATCTAATCGCAACTACAACAAATTAATCTTTTCAACTTTGCTAATATCTGGTACCTATATGCCAATGGTAGGTACCAATAAAATATCGCAGGTATAAATATAAATAAAAATTCAAAACTTTCACTTATTATCATCATCATCAACGTCATACACACTGCACTAATTTATTATTTCAATTTAAAAAATAAACTTACCAGATGAGCCAATTTTCTTAAATCCACTAAAAGTGATCCTATTCTTCTCACTTGATCGCACACTATCGCAAAATATAAAATAATATATATCTCTGGCACTAATAAATACGTGTATATACTCGTTCGTTATTCGTTACAACAAATTATTACATACGTGTAAAAAAAGGGCTAAAATTCGCGAGGTATATGTGATATCACCTCGCACGCCAGCCCTTGGCGCTTGCCGATTGGTGAGACGTATATACCTAACGCTGCGCGTTAAATATAACTGGCAGTACAATACGCGGCCCGCGAGGTGTTATGTACCTACTACAAGGTATTCACCGAGTAAGTAAGTAGTCGATACTTTTAAAGCTTATAGGTAAAAAATTTCGGATGTAGAAGTAGCAGCAGCAGCAGCGCCGCTGGTATAGCCTCTACTGCTGTGAGGACAAAACCGATCTACCAGCCACGATGCTGCTATACTGTCCGCGAGACACAGGCGATTTGCGTGTCTGCTAAAAGCGGGGACAACTGCTATATACCGTTCGATCGCTGGGTATATTGAGCAGAGTCTTCAACGTATGTACGTACGTACGTTACCCGGCCAAACTTTTCTCAGTGTTCGATCTGTATCTGGCCGATGGCCAGTATACTTGGTATAGTTTAAATATCGGTAGAGCTATTATTTGCACAAACTGTATATCCATGAAATTTCACGTAAATCCATATGTAAATCCATGTAATGAGCGTGGAAGATTATGTGACGTCAATTTTTATTACATATGATGAACATGTCAAATGTATATTATAGATATGTGAATAAATATTAAAATATGTAACAGGATTTTT
Organism: Leptomastidea abnormis; assembly: GCA_030522805.1. Taxonomy (NCBI): domain Eukaryota; kingdom Metazoa; phylum Arthropoda; class Insecta; order Hymenoptera; family Encyrtidae; genus Leptomastidea; species Leptomastidea abnormis. Next base: position 6,693 of record JAPYZE010000286.1, read on the forward strand.
CGTTCGTGAAATGATTTTTAGCAATTTCAAACAATTTCACATACCGATTTTACATACCGATTTCATCGATTTTGACGAATTTTTTTTTAGAAAAAAAAATCGATTTTACCAATGAAAAACCCCTTTGCATTAATGTACAATTCTATCGTTTTATAGGCAGAATATAGTATAAAAAAAAAATCCTTTAGGACCCATATAACATCATGACCGATCTCTGGTTTCAAAATTAAAATTTATTTCTTTAATACGTACCAATTAATTTTTTAACATCATTACTCTATCCTACACTAAAATAATCAAATCGACCGATAAAGGAAAAGTTTTTTTTTTCACTTATTGATTTGAACAAGGAGTTTTTCACTCTTGAAATCGATTTCACCGATTTCAAGGCATTTTAAATGGCTCAGTAATGACCGATTTCATATCGATTTCACTAATTTCCAACTTTAAAATTAAAATCGATTTCACGAGTGAAAAACCCTTTGGATTTAAACGTCAAATTATCGTACCAATATATTTATGTACATCAAGCGATATCTATATACAAATATAGAATAGATTTAGATGACTTGTAGACAGATGACAACTCTGTTACGACACTAGAGTTATTTGTGAGTTTCGAAGAATAGGAATTCTTACTGCCTGGGATAAAGCGTGGATATACGAGTCAACGTACACTACGGAAGCTGACTCGTCACATAAGCAAAGCAGCACAGCTTTTATATATATATATAGTATGTGCTACCGCGGTTACGTATGGTCTCTATAGCAAAGCTTTTTTTAAATCAAGTCTCTTGCTCCCTCGCTCTCGCTCTCTTTCTTTCTCTCTCTCTCTCTCTCTCGCTATCGCACTCCATCTTTTCTCGACCGCGAGAAAAAAAAAATGATCAGCGAGCAAGATCAAGGGCATGGCTCTTTCCCCTTCTATTTTTTTTCTTCTTCTTCTTTCTATCTATACACCTTTATATCTATACATCTCGCTCGTATTTAAATTTCTTGTGTGAAATGACAAGGATTATAAAAGATCTCACTGCGGGAATTTAATATATTAGCAGCATAACATACATAATAATGTTGTGGAGCTTGATATAATTTAAAGGGGAAAAGAAATTTTGTTTATGATCTTTATATAAAGGATTACATGTTATAAGAGTCGTGTTTGATTATTTTTATAATAAGACACTTTTTTATTTAAGACGGTCGTTTATCAAGAAAATAATCTTATTAGTACCTAATATATATGAGTGAAAGCAACAAGACAATGTTTGTTTCTCTTTCTTCATTATTTATTATTCTTTGCGTTTAAATTATTGTCAGTAATAACACACATTAATATACGAACATCCAAGTACTTTTAGCTTCACCATTACTTTGCCCTTTGATTTTTTTTTTTTCGTTAAAAATAGTAAAGCACACAGTACGTGTCTGGCAATTGTTTCCTGTCAAATTTTCGATGTGTATATATATATATACAGAATGATTATTTGCTCTACTGCTTTAGAGAGTGAGTAGTAAACTGACAAAACGAAAGGTTTTTTTGTGTTACGTGGAATTTAACCATTAACGCCTGCGACTATATAATTATATGTATACTAAAAATATCAACGAGGGTCTTATTCTTAAATGACTCAACCACATGGGAGAGTGATTGAAGAATCGAAGATGAACATTTGGATGTTTTGTGCTTACCCATTGGAAGTTTGCTGTTAACCGTTTGATCTTTTTTTTCTTTTACATTTTTTTTTCGTTCTATTACTTTCTTTGCCAAAAGATAAAAAAATAAATAAATAAAAAGCTTGGATAAAAATATCAAATATTAGAGTGAATCATATACTATATCATTGATTTATTTAAATTTTTACTTTTTTTTACTATATTTCTTCTTTTAAGTAGTTAAGAGTCGTTAAACAGATGTTTGGAAAATATCACTTAAATTTTTCAGTAGTCAAATAGAACATATTTATTTTGGAAAAACCTAACATTAAAAAGAAATATTTTGGTAAAAAAAAGTCCGATCAACGTTTGATTAACGTGAGAGTTTATTCAACTATATGTTTGAAAATTTTTATGTATTACCTATAATCGTATATTTTTTCCCATGAAAATATTTTTTTTTCTGGAAATTTTTTATTTCTTTTCTATTTTTTTTTTTCTCAACAATGATATGTTTACAATAGTGTTTACAATAATACAAAATCCATATTATCTAACTACCCTTTTTTTCGTATAAAATTATCTCGTATACTCTTATTGTTACCCTTATATACTGTAATCGCTGGCCAACTAACTGCAGCAAACTTTGCTACTAAAACGAACAGCATTCGGGGACGTAATTTCTAGTCAATGGTATCTTTACATATAAAATATACGTTTCAAGCTGTAAATTAGGATTAATTTAGTGTCCAAGAAATGTATACGAATATGTTATAAAAGAACTGAACAAGCCAATCGATGAAACGTATTTATATGTATAGGTATATACGTTAAAATATATATAACGACGAAACCAATCTAATTTTCCCTTACCTTTTCTATCCTTTGGCCACTAGCCACTCTCTAAAATGCACTTTTTGGTAATTAAGCCCAGTTTTCGTGAGATATAGCAAATATCCCTTGTGTGTGTAAATTAAGATGCTCTATCTATGCTATATGCTCGCGGCTAAAAAAAGACGGTATTAAAGCTTCCCCGCGTTAGCGACTATTATAATCGTTGCTATATAAATTCTTGTATCCCAGCAATTATAAGTTTATATACGAATTAAAATGTGGGTATATGCGTGTGATAGATATTATTTTGGTAAGGTATAATTTTGTAAATTTTTTTTTTTTTTAATATATTACGCACCTACGTATAGGTATAATGTAAATGAAAAAAATCCCAGATCACTAAGAAAGCTTTTTGCTTGTTCCTGTGATGTATACGATTTTTCATCGTTTTCCTCCCATTTATAATTATGATAGATAGAAATTCAAAATTTTTAAATAAAATTATGATTATTTGAGTCATTTGCTAGGAATTTCATATCTAAATTAGGGAACTTCTTTAATTAAACCTCATTAAAGATTATTAATTAAAAATAAATTTAAAAAAAAATAAATAAAACTTTTAAATATATTTCTTTTTTTTTTTTGGTCACTGTTCAATTGATGTAAAAATTATAACTATAATTATGTATTATAGACTTCTTTGAGAATGCATTCTGTTAAAACAATTAGCAGCGATTTTTTTTTTATGAAAAGTGTAGAAAACTCAAAATGGGTTTGCAATTAAAGTGTAAAAAAATTAAACTTGGCATAAAGGCTAAAAGTATTTTCTAGCTTTTATAAAATACCATTAAAATTTCTCTTCTTTAAGATAAAAGAAAAAAAAAGAAACCAAAAAAAGTTGATATATATGTATAAATATAAGAGAAAAATGTCTGCACGTGACTATCTCTCGCTGGGTAGGTAGGTACATAAGAATGACGAGGAAGAAAAGATAAATGTGAAAAAAATAAGAATACCAAGCGTTGAGAACTGGGAGCTACTATACTTGTAATTTAGCATCGTCTTCGTCGTCGTCGTCGTCTTAGTCTCGAGCGCTTTCTCGCTTATAATTATAGCTGGCTCACGTTACGTAAGCTGCTATAAATAATAACGACACACCCGCACACACACACAACCGATTTTACTTTTATACCTATATTTATATATACCTACTTGCTACTTGTACTTTTGTTGCTGTATACTAATGCCTATATGCAGCTGCATACCTATATTGTTTTGGTTGTCATTTGTTCATTAGTAAATAGTTTGAAAAAGGGATGACATTTTATGACACGTGTACGTATTTACGACGTTACCACTGTGTGATTTAACTTCGGAAATAAAATTTACATCCTAATAATTTTTTTGAATAATTGAAAAATACACGTATTCTTTTGTTAGTTAATCTTCCATTTGTTTTTATCTACAGAATGCTAAACTATAGTAACTATACTACTATATATAGAAATTCAAGCTTTAACGAAAATTAATATTTAATAACTAATATAAAATTTTCCAATATAAAATTAATAAAAAATATCAGAAAATAAGTGTTCTTTAAACTTATAAAAATTGATAATAATTTATTCAACACTTTTGTTACATTAAAAATCTTACTTAATAGATATATACCTATAAATCTGCGAATCATTATTTAAATGAAAATAGATGAAAAATAAAATTTTCCGCGTCAGGGTCGATTTACTAAGTTGTATCAAGTACAAGCAAAATCGTATATGCGAATCTATATATATTAAAGAGAGGCGCATGTAGCACTATGTAGCCTTTGACAGGTAGAAAAATCACCTGTGAATACGCACGAAAAGTTGCAACGTAAGCGACGACGACGACGACGGTCGTACACGTGTGTGTATATGTATAATTATAGGTATGTACATATGCATATACGCAGATATTCGGAAATAGAGAAGCCAGATAGATTATTAGGGGATGAGAGTCGTCGTCGTCGTCGTCGCGAGCGCGCGCGTGCATATGCATGCATATGCAGAGATGCCCGGGCATCCTCCTTGGCTTTCCGAAAGATCGCGGGGAGGAAAAATATGAACGGCCCAGTCAAGAGGAGGAGGAGGAGGACGCGTGAGATTTCGAGGCCAGCCTTAGGCATACGCAGCCTTGAGTGCCAGACTAAAGCGCGACTATATAGATATATAGGGCAGGAGGAAAAGAGGGGTGTAACCGCGAGACGTATAGACTCGCGGCCGCGCCGCGGACAAGATGTTGGATGAGTAATATCACAGAGAGGTGTATAAATAAATGCTGCAATTACTATACCTACTACCCATCTCTTCCTCCTCCCCCCTTCTCTTACCCCTTGGTCACGCCACGCAGGTGTATATGTATGTACATAATCGAGACTTGATATGCGCGACTCTGCCTTCCGCCTTATTGCTTCTTTCTATATACCTGCGTCTGTGACGTTACCTGGTCTATGCTGATGCTCACTTTCCAACCCCTATAACTGTACATACTTATGCTGTTTTGCCATAATATTATATGAAGTGTATAGTAGTGTATACGACATTTTAATTTGTGAATGAGTTATTTATTTCGCTTATATTTGGCTTTTTTTATGCGCATAATTATAATAATCAAATTATTTATATTATTTGGAGGCAAGATAATTAATTCATTTTTTTTTATCTCAAAAAATCAAATAAATATTTTTTTTAATTTTTTCTTTTATTTTGCATGAATTTTAGATGAAATAGTAGTGCATTTCAATTTCAAAGTCTACCAAAATTAGCTGAAACACACCTGTTGTTGCGCATCACTTAAAATCTACTGAGTAGTAAAAATCGATGATTTTTTTTCAGATAGTACCTATATATCAAGGCTTACAAGTATACCTATACTATAAACTTTATTTAATTTAAAACATTTTATTACATAAACACTAATATTCAATCATTTATTTTTTCGAACGTATAATGGCATTTAAATAAAAAAGAAAATCAAAATTCTATTATCGCATTATTTTTGATAAAAGAAATAATTTTTTGTTAGAGAGTAAGTGCAAAAGCAGCAAGCATATAGATATATACTCCAAAAATATCTTGCACTCCCTAATCAGCGGCCAAGTGGGCCATGAAAGAGCTAGAGAACGCTGCGCTTTCTCTCTCTCTTTCTAAGCAAGTGTGTCCCAAATATAGTAACGCATCTCGCTCTTTTCTCCTCTTCTTTTCTCTGCCCTCTATCCCTTCTTTACATCCATCTGACTATAGCTTGTAGCTTCCACGTATAATATCCTGAGATTACCCGACACCAACTTTTCTTGATTCTTATTTGGTGCAAATTAACGCTAGACGCAAAAGTTTTAAACCTCCTTTCTCGTATCACCCTCCGGATAAAGAAAATAAAGCAATCCGAGATGCTACTATGTACTGAATTTTAAATATTCAATCAGATTTATAAAAAAGAGAATTCGAAAAAATGAAGCCTGTTTATTCTGATTCCGATTGGCTTGCACAAAAAAGCTCAATAATTCAAAATTCTTTAGGTTGAACTTAAATTATCCATTTTAGTCTGAAACGGAAAAATAACTTAAAGTTTATATTTCTTCTACTAAAAATCGCCGTGCTATATAATACCTGTCTTATTTCAATCGATCAAAATTTAAAAATTTTTAAAAATTTTCGAGTTAAGCTTAAAGTATTCCCCATAGACTAAAACACAAAAATAACTTGAAATTAATTTTGACCACATTAAAAATTGTTATGCCATCCATAAATACCTAATAATAATATTAAAAACTCATTGCAATTAATTAAGTTTTAAAAAAAATATTATTAAAATTATTTTTCATATAATTTTTAATGTTTAGTCTGTACTTTTTATACTGTTATCACAAAAAACGAAATATACAAAAATAAAAAACACATATTTGAAATTAAAATCTAAATTTTATTATATTGACTAATATATAAGTAATCTAGATTATTTATCAATTGTAAGAGTGTTATTTTATTAACATATTATGTATTAAATTGTATACAAATAAGTTAATCTTATATGACGAATTATTTCAAATGTATTTTAAGTTTAAAGATTATAATAATAACAATAAATGAATGTATTTTATTTTAGTTTAAAAAAATTATGATATAGGAAACAATTAAAAAAAGAGCGGGCGAGAATCAACTAGTGCTATAAAAAATTAATTAACATTGTTAAAAAGCCTTCTATAACTGGATTATTTAATAATTATCAGCAAACGGCGCCAATTCTAATTTTTCACTCTCAGCACGAATCAAATTTTTTAAATCAGCATTACTTAAATTGTTAAAAATACACTCACAGCAAAGTTCGGGAAGAGCTGTGCCAACGCAATAGCTACGGGTAAAATTTTGAAGTGCAATCGTGGCTGGTTCATACAATTGAGTTCTTTCTCTAGCTAGATGGCACTGTGTCATAATTAAAGAATACAATTGCGGAAAACGCATGTGTAAATCAAAACTAAAATAGAAATTAAGTAGGGTTTGACGACGAGATACATGCATTCTTTTGTAATCGACTACAAATTGTTTAGAAAAAAAGTATTCGACACAAAAATCTGAACCAATTTGATCTTTTAGCTCCATGTCTATCATTTCTTTTTCTGCAGTTATATTATTGACTAAATGATTTAATATCCAGTTGTAAGAATAAATTCTATGTTGAATAGGTTGTAATGGAGAAGTACCATCAACAGCCTTAATAAAAGGATTGGCATTGTAACAAATTAACAACTTACTTATATTGTCCAAAGAATGCTTGATTGCAAAATGTAGTGGAGTGTAACCAGGATTATGATTAGCAAAGTAACTAATTGGCATGTTAACATTAATCCCGTTTTTTAAAAATTGCTTAACTACAAGCACATTTTTTGTTTTGCAACTCAAATGGAAATGTGTTAGACCTTCTTCATTAGCTGGGTTGATATCAGTGAATTTATCCCTTAGGAGATCAATTGCTGTAATTATTAGATAGAATTATGATTCATCATTGCATAAATATTATAAAATAAATTGAATAAATGTCTATAACCATTACCTGTCTCTAATTCTTTGTCACTACTCAAAAAAACTGGAGTCAAGTTATTTGCATTTTTGATCGTGGGATTAGCTTTGTATTTGTAAAGTAATTCTCCTATACCTTTCTCAAATTTTTCGTTTTGTCGAAACAATATATGTAGTGCCGTATCACCTGACCATAACAGTGATTTATGATCAATGCACCGATTTAAATCTGCTCCAGCTTCTAATTCTGACTTCAGCATGGGCAAATCACCTATGGCACAAGCCACTTCTAATTTTGTCAAACCCAGCTTTTCATAAATTTTTAATTCAATCAATTCTGAGATCAATCTTTTAAATAAAACTGGTCGTCTTTTAATTTGTAAACAATTAAGTAAAATAGAAACAGCAAAATGGCTTGTAATTCTGGCACTTGGGTCAGTTTTAAACATAATTGCACAAAATTCTTGTAATTGCTCATTTTTTTCAAATGGAGAAGATAAACGATTCACAATAATTTCAAATGGTGTCTCACCATTTTCATTGGACAAATTAGGATTAGCACCAGCACTCAAAAGGGTTTCTACAATACTGCAATCTATTTTATTGCAAAGAACTGCCACATGAAAAGGAGTTGATCCTTTACATAATAATGTATCTTTTATATTTGTCAATGTAGGCAGATTAACATTTGAATTCTCACGCAATAACAACTTCACAACTTCACTATTTCCCTCTGCACAGGATATATGGAGATGCGATAAATTGTCTCGATTGATAGCATCAACGGGAAATTTTTTGTGAAAATTTAGAATTGATTTTACAAGCTTATCTTTTTTCATGTAAAAAGCAAGATGCAATGGACTTGAGCCATCTGCATTAAGCATTGTAATATCTGCATTATTAGACATGAGTTCAAGTGCAAAATTATGATTAAATATTACTGCCAGGTGAAGTAATGTACAACCTGGCCATATCAATGATTCATGAGGAATGTAAGTATTTATATCTTCAAGTTTATACTGCTTTAGTTCTAAATTTTTTCCCATAGCAAGCAAAGTACTTACTAACGAAGTACCATCTGTAAATTTTAATTCAGAAAATCGGTAACGCTTTTCTGATAATATAATGGTAATTATATCAATTAAGTTGAATTTTTTAAGACATATATCAAATGGTGTTAGACCATTTGCATCTTTTGCCAAAATATCTGCTTTTTCCTTTAACAAGGATGTAACAACATGTAAATCGAAATGAGAGGCAAAATGCAATGCTGTATATCCTGGATAAATTGGTGAATCAAATCTCACATGTGCATCTATATTTTGCTCGAATAAATCTAATTTTGTAATTAACTTATTAAAGATGCTATGGATGTGCAAACTAGTAAAACCAACATTATCAGAGAAATTTAAAGATTTTGAATAAACTAAAGATTTAAGGTTCTCATTCACTGGTTTGTTTTCTATTAAATTTGTAATTAATAAATGTAATGGTGTTATTTTATTTGTGTTTTGGCTGTGTAGACTTGCACCATGATTTAATAAAAATTGAACAGCTTCATGTTTATTGTGTTCAATAGCAATATGCAGTGGTGTGTAGCCAGGATATATAGGCGAGTCATTATTAACTTTTTCATTAACAGAAGCACCAGCTTGAAAAAAAAAATTAATTAACTTTATGTTGTTTGTAGAGCAAGAAACATGAAAGTGAGACAATCCATTTTTGCATCTTAAATTTATAGGATTGTTTGCTTTAAACTGAGCCAACAACAGTGGAGTGACTGTAAAACCTTTCATGAAAGCCAATAGAAGTGGACTGTATCCCTCATTATTTTGTATTAAAAAATCTGCTCCTTTATCAATTAAGGTATCAAGATAATTTATAACTTGGCACGAATATAATTCAGCAAGAAAATGTAATATTGTGTAGCCTACAAATTGTTGCTCTTTAGCAAATAGTAGATCACTGGATTTTAATTTGAAATTGAAGTCAAAGTCACTTTCAAGAAATTCTTTTGTTTCTCCATAATAAAAATTGGGGCATTTTGTCAACAAAAAACATGCTAATTTGAACTTATTTTCATTAATCTCTGAATTGGATGACATTTTTTTTTATATTTGACAAGTTTGCAAACCTAAAAATTAATATTTATTAAAATTTTTTAAATTCTTGATAGGAAAATATTTTTTTATCAATTACTTAAAATTTTTATCATATTTTTTGTTGAAAATTGTTAACTATTATATTACATAAATTCGCGTTTATGTGTTCTCTAATCAACAATGATTTAATTACCTTGATTGTTGGAAATGCACTTTAGTGTTGTTGCTGCATTAAATATAGAAAAAAGAACCAGTTAGTGTATGCTTTGGTTTGCAATTATTTTATGAAAAAACTTCTTCTGCAAAATGGTTTTTGTTAGTACCGTCGTTTGTGTAAAACTAATTTTTTCTAAAAAGCTTTCTTTCACATTTTTACATATAAATAAAAGCACTCGGAAATTCTGCTATCTAACAAACTGCATGATCTGTACATTACAGGTTAGTTCTGTCTTGTTTCGTGTTTGTTTTTTGTTTTTTTTTTTCTTTCGTTCTGGTTTGTTTTTTGTTTTTTTTTTCCTTTGAGTTAAGGGTTATATCTGTATGCATAAAGTATCCTTTCTGGTATGTTTACAACTTGTTTTTTAAATTTTGGCGCTGGTGTTGCCAGTTGTTTGCGCAGAATGCGCGGATAATTTTTTAGTAAGTAAAGTAGAATTTAAACTTTTATTTTCTCTGCAGAATCAATCCAATAATTTGTTTACAATATTGATCAACAAAGTGGCATTACCTATAGAACAAAGCAGAATCATTGTCCTTATGCTTTTTGGAAGCAACATCCAATTTTGTACGTTTTATTTTAGATATGCTTTCATGCAATTTTATTATTATTTCTGCTGCAAATTAAACACATAAGCATTGTCACTTGGTAAACATTGATATGAATAATTTATGTAATGAATAAAGAATATTTTACATATTCATGTTTATTGCAGGTCATGTTGTTGTTAAAAAATCTAGCTAGAAATTGTATGATATAGACTTGTCTCTCAGCTGTTTTTAACTGTTATATGAGGGTGCATGATCCCTCACAAACAGCAAACTCGCGATCTTTTACAAGATATTTCCACAAGTATTCATTACAGAGAACGTTTATCAATAAGGTTTGTTCTTTAGAAATAAATTGTATTAAAAACCATATATAGGCTTAATAAAATTACTACCTCAAATTTTTGTTGTAGAGAAAAATTTGGAGTGTTCTTGCTAGGTACATTCCAACAAATGCCAAATTAAGTTATGAATTTTTAAGCTATTCTCGTATAAAATAGATTCAGAACTATTTATTTATTTGCAATCACAGTTTGACAAAGTTGTAGCTAAATGTGAAATGGATAAATCATCAAATGCTGCAAATTTAAGGTAATTTATTTTTATTTTTATCAAGCAATTGTAGTACTGAAGTATTTTAGTTCATAAAAATACAAATTTTATTTTTACAGATATTTGCTTAAAAGTGTAAAAAATAAGTCGTAAATTACATGACAATATTTCATTACAATTAAATACAAGATTTATACATTATGTTTCACGGTTCAGAACTCAGAAGTTTACTGGTTTTCTCATAAATTTATTCTCTCAAATCTATATCAGGCAACAGAGTATTATCATTACAAATTTTATTTGGCTACACTCTAAGCTGCCTGTTCAAAAGCTCATTTTCGATGAGCTGACCGAGATCGATGTTTTTTTGACTTTTGTGTCGTTGCTGATGTAGTCGTCGCTGCTCCTGCAGCGGCGCTTAAAGACGCGTGTCATTTTATGAAGTCGAGACGAGACACTGCAGTTCGAAATGTTCCTCGCAATGCAGCATCCATGTTTCCACTCGCTAAAGAATCAACTTTCTCTAGATAAAAGTCAATATTTTGTAGTGTGGCACCTGGATAAGAATCTAAGGGTACAAAAATATTAGTGACATTCATTATTTTAATAATTTAATGTTTTTATTAATAATGATTTTAATAAAAAAAATTGTATAGTTAAAAATTCTAAATTATTCAATATTGTAAAAATATGTTTAAATTATTACATGTACATTACATAATTAATTTCAAATAAATTTACTTTATTCATAGATGTATATATTAAAAATATTAGATTCTATTACCGATTTTATAGCTACTGTCTTTTGAAAAATTAATATGTATTTTAATCATAAGATATTATTATTTTGATTATTATAATTTTTTAACTAGAAATAAATAACTTACAATTTTCTAATTGTGCAAAATTCTTTACTTTGTTTTAAAAAAATTTATCGAAATAGATTTTTAAAAACCAATTTTTTTTCAAACTAAAGAGTTTATGTTGGGTTTAATTTTGCAAAAAAAGAAAAAAAGAGTTTAACAAGTAACTGTAAATATTACTCTTTAACCCACGATTAAAATCTATACAAATTTAAATTATGATTAAAATACATAAAAATTTAAAACATACTTAATAACTTTTTAAAATTAAAATTTATAAATTCATAATTATACCTGTAAGTGGTATATTTGAAAAACTAGAAGCTAGTTGTGATCGTAAATTATCTAAATATCTTTGCAATGTTTGATTAGCTTCTGCCTTATTATTTGTATCAGTTTCAAGTCGAGAAACCGCAACTTGTAAGCTTTCTACATGTCGTTGCAAAACAGCATTCTGTGACTCATAATCTGTCATAGACTTTCGCAATTGCCTTAATTCTGCCTCACATGCTGTGGATACATTTTTTGTATTACTTTAGATATCTGTTAAATCATATTATAAAAAAATCACTACTCACTTTTATTATGTTCTAAGAATTCTTCTGTAAAAATTGGAATATCAATTATTCCATTTTCATTATTTTTATCTTTTCGAGATTCCTAAAATATTATAAGTAAATGCAATATAATTGAAAAATATTGATATATTAAAAATGAAACAATTAAGAGTTGAGTTAGTAATCAAATTTACTTTTTTTTCTGTAGAAGTAGTAGCTGTAGAACTAGAAGCAGCAGTATTTGGAATATCAGTTTCATTTTTTTCTTTCTTTTCATTTTGCTCTTCATTAGCTTGTTTTTCTTGAAATAATCGGTACGCTTCAGTTTGCTTATAATCATTCATTTCTCTATTGTAACGTTCCTTATCTTGTTCTGCTGCATCTAAATATTGCTAAGATTAAAGATATTGATATTAGAAAAATTCATTTACATTAAAATATTTATTAAATTTAAGTAGAAATTAATCATCAACTTGTTTTTGATCTGCTGGGAGTACATTCCACTCAGCTGCTAAGTGTTTTGTAATTTCAGAAAATGGCATAGTAGGGTTTTCTGTTCTTACTTTTTCTCTTCGATCATTTAAAAATCTTAAATAAAAATTGTTCAATAAGTAAATGAATTATAATGATATTTCTTTTTTATTAAACAATAATAAAATGATTGTATTTACCTAAAATAACCAGTGAGTGGTTGCTTTGGAGCTTTGGCATCTTTTAAACATTTTTTTCTTTTCCTTGTTTTCCCAGTGGAGTTAGATGTGCTTGCACCTTTTTTTGGAGAGTCAGTTTCCTTTGCAGGTTCTGGAGTTTTTTCTTTATTAACATCCGATGTTTTCTTACCTGATAAAATATAATATTATAAAGTTACTCAATTGTTCAAGTTAAAACATTTTTAAAAACATACATGATTTGTTGGAGAGATCAAGTCCATTGTTTAAACTGGAGTGCAGTGGCTCAGGATGACTTGAGCTGGTACTAGCTTCAGGATTACTTTCGTTCATCTTTTACAAAATTTATTTATAATATAAATATATCTATAATATCAAATAAACAAAATGTTATAATATCGTTATATTCGTTAAAATACGTCTAGCTTTTCGTGTTTGAAAGTGATGCACACCCTAATAAATTGATATCACAAAAGATCAATAATTATAAACTTATATATTAATATTATTGCAAAGTACAGAATTTATGTATGTATTAAAGTTTCATAACTAAATAATACAAGAGAGAAATAGTTTTGAACGCTAAGTTTTCGAGGTTAAGATACCTTTTGACTTACTAATAATGAGATCAAAATATACGCGTATATATATATATATATATATATATATATATATGTATACAAACAATGTAAGGATTAATTGTTTGAAAACAAATATATGTGTATGTATAATAACATACACGTGTGGACGTGCGCTTGTTATCAAGCGTAATTTTCTAATCTGCAAAAAACGTGAAAATATTATTTACTAGTTAATTTCGTTTTTAGTGAAATATAGAAACCACTTTGTTTATTAAATACATCAAATACAAAAAAAAGTATTTTACATTGGTACTATACAATAGCTTGCGTTTTTTATATAGTTAAAAAATAAGTTTTAATTTAATTAATACCTGTCACAATGTATGAAAAAACTTATTAAAAAAGTTCTCAATACCTTCTTGAATATAATTAATTTATTTAGATAAGCTCAAAAAAAAAAAATGATTTCAATAACATTTACGATTTTTTTTTTCAATAAATAAAACATTTTTTTAATTTCAATAAGACAAAAGAAAATTTGCAAATTCCTAGTTATTAAATCATTTAAAGTATAGAAAAATATTTAAAATTTTCAATTTTTTAAATTATCAAGGCATTTTAAAGCAATGTATTTCAGCATAATTTTTAAAGTTCAATTAAACCATACACAACTGTAACGTTATAAATAGTATACTAAATGTATTGAGATACTATTTTTGGTAACAAAAAATCTATTATGGTCATGAAAAATGCAATCAAAACAATAACATTGATATATATCTTATAAATATAAAAAAATTTTGTTTAAACGACGATTAAAAATGATTCAAGTATACTAGTCTCAATCATCTCGCAAAAGAAAGTTTTTACGATGTGTGCAAGAATCCTCACTTAAGTGAGTATCACAAAAATTTTTCTTAATTTTCTTGAAATGTTCTTTGTAACTATTACAAATGGGTCTACACTTGCAATAACAATTTCGGTCCTTACTTCGACTTTCATGAGATCTAGCTCTATGACCTATGCTGCTGCTGCTGCGACTGGACGTACTTCGATAACGATAAGAGCTGCGCTCCGAGCGCGAGCTCCTATAGCTGTGATCGCGCTGATGGTGCAAAAGCTTGTCGATCTGATTCTGCATCGATCTAATTTTGTGGTTGATGAAATTCATCTCCTCCTTTATTGAGTTTTTATCTGTTGATTGCTTCTCCTCTGCAGCAACAGGCTCACCGACCTCGCGCAAAATCTCGTCAGCCAGCTTTCCCAGCTCCGCAAGATCCGCCTTCGAGCTTGCAATGAGAGTACGGCATTTAGCTGGCAATTGCTCAATAAAGATCGCACGTACCACTGCATCGCTACAAACATTGCGGTTCAAGTTGACCAAGAGGCTGAGCACTTGCGAGGGTAATCCTTTTTGCAAGGATGGCGACGAGGCGAGCTGCTTTTGGAAAGCTTGTCTCAATCGGTTCTCGGCACGCATCGTGAAAACACCTATCAGCCGCTCCTTCAGCTTGGAATACGGATGCAGCGGGTCCGGATTTGATATCAGGTCGCTTATAAGCATTGCGGCCTTCTTGCCTGCGTAGCTTATCACCGCCTGGGCTTTGTCCTGCTCCTCCGTGAGCTTCGTTAAGCAGAAGTAAGACTCCACCAGACTGAACCACAGCTCTGGACTGTCTTCCCAGAAGGGAGTCAAGTGGGCCGGCCACGACGCACTCATTTTACCTATACGATGGCATAAGAAAATTCATGATGAATTCACGCCCCTTAATTAATGCTCCTCATTATTCAACGAGTATATGAGAAAGGGATTGTTGCTTACCTGATAAGAAAGATCGGAGTCGTTTTACTGTCGCCAAAACTCCACTCCGCGGTATAGCAGAGCAAGAACGGAACAAAGCCTTTGTTTATTTTTTTGATGCTGCTCTCGCAAGAAAATGTTCCGCAGAAAACGAGCCTTTTACTTCTTTATTTACACCTATAAATACAAATAAAATAATAATGCAGTTGTTATTGTTATTGTTGTTGTTGTTGTGCCATAAAAAGTTTGTATATTATAAATGACGACAAAGAGCATCTGCCCGTGTACTTACTTGTTGTAATTAGAACAATATAACACATCAAGTTTTTTTTCCTTTTGAGCACGATTTAAGATGCGTTTTGAACATTTGATTACTGCGAGAACACTCTTTGCCTTATTTTTGACAAGCCTATAAAGTACACCGGACCGAGGTAATATGTATATGCACATATATCAACGACCTATTACGTACACATATTTAGATTAACACTAAGAATAAAAAAGGAAAAGAAAATTTATGCCAAGAAATAAAAAGAATAATTATAGAATAATTATATGTTTAATTAGTGCGTTAACTTATTACAAATCGTTAAATTCACTTTTAATGAAAAACTCGCGACGACATTCGCTTACCTCGGAAGACTCGAAGTTACTATATGCGCGTGTAGTGTATAAGCTTTGTTATGCACATATATAAAAGGTTTAGATAAAACTCAAACTGGAGAAAAACTCTGACCTTTACCTGACACTGTTGTGGCTTGGGTCAGGGGGAGGAGGGGGGGGGGGCTCTATTTTGACTGTAGAGTGTATATATATATATATATATATATTATGTATATCGTAATACAGAAGGTGTTACAACAGTTTTGTTAAATTAATTAATCAATTAAAATTACAATGTTTGAGCCGTCAATATTACAGCTACTTTTTTATTATTTTAACTATTTGCTACTTAATACTTAAAAAATAAAAAATGTTAAAAAAAATTTATGTTTGAAATCCAAAATATTTTGGTAAACCAACCAATGGAGTGTCGGTCCAGGCTATGACTTCACGCTGATTGGTCAATTCTCAAAACTGTACGTTTTTAAAAAACACTCGTGGTATAGGATTATGCGCGCGAAAACTCACCGGTAACCTCAACAGATCGTTTTTTCGTCAATGGATCGTCGTACTTATTTAATTTTAGATTAATTTTATTAAAAGTTGATATGTTTCATTTGGAATTTCAATTCATCTCCTTTAATATGGAACGATTATAATCAGTGATCACTGAGTGTCATGTTGAGTGTACAAGTTGCGAATAAAGAATAGGTAAACCATGCTCATGTATTTTGTGTTGTTTATTTTAAAAGATGATGTTAGAATAAGATTACTAGGATAACAAATAGTTTTTGCTGTAAATATTATTTAACTAATTCGTTTCTAATGTAATAATTTTGTTTTATATCATTTTTGCTACATCTTTTTACTGCATAACATAACCTTCTTTAAGATAATTATAATTTTATGTTTAAAAGTTTAAATAAATATAATTGTGTTAATGACAGCTCTTATGAATTTACAGAAATAAAAGATGCAATTTTTCTAAGTTGTTATTATTGGAAAAGGCAGAATGGAAGTCCAGGAGAACTCTATCCAACCAAATCCTGACTCAAACCTTGATAACAGGTTTTACATATTAAAAATTTTTCTATAAATAAAAATTATACATTGTTATAAAAATAATTTATTATTTTTAGTCAACTTCTTGATCATCAGTTATGGTCTTTCATACACAGGTGTATAATGACACTCTTTTCAACACTTGATAACAAATCTTTAACACCTAGTACTGAAGAAAGTTTGTATCAATTACTCGACTCTTTGTTATGTAGATTTAATAATTTAAATATACTTGTACCACAAGTGACAAATGGACCACCATCTTTAGAAGTACAACGTAAATACTCAGGTATAACTATTTATTAAACAAATGTATTATAAAAACTGTTTTTAATCATAAAGGTAAAACGTTTTTCTAAATTCAAATATTTGTGATAGCATTTACAACATGGTTGTGTGGGGCAATATTTTATTTAATAAACACACCTGTTAGTACAGAATCTCAAAAAAAAGTTATAGATTTACAAGTATGCATTGTTCAAATTTTGTCTAGACTTAATTTAAACATGCATAAAAATATTACATCAGAATATCTAAGCATTCTTGAGGGTGAGTTTGTAAAGTTTTTAAAATTTTTTTTTTATAATTATAAAAATTTATTTCAAATCTATTGTATATTAAATAATATTTAACTATTTACAGAATTAAATAATTTTTGTAAAACACGTAAAAATAAAGAAATAGAATTTAAAAAATTTGAAGCTGAACGAAATGCTATTCAAGATTTAAATCTAGATTCTTTTTCAGTTGTTGTAACACTTGAAAATGTTTCATTGTTTCAAATTTCTATATTAAAGGTAACTATAACAAATTTTTTTTTGTGCATTATTAAATTTAGCTTTTAATAAAGTATTTTATATTCTAGATAATAGCAGACTCAAATGTTTCTGTATGGCCCAAGAAAAGACTAATTAATATAATATTGGAAATTCTAGTATATTCTGAACCAAGAGCTAAACTTGTTGGATTACATATTTACATGGAAGCATTCCATTACGGTTTATTGAATGATAATGCAAGTTCCTTATGCTAATATACTTATTTTTAATTATGATGAATTTAGTTTCCATGTATATTCTAAAATTTTAGGATAAGGAAAGCATGATTTTATATGCAACTGAAATTTCAAAAAGTTTACCTGACTGGGATGAAAAAGGCCTTGTTAGTAAAAGTGAATGCCAAGATCATACAGTAACATTAAAACATTTAGCTTCACTGATAAATAATTCATCTCATGTAGAATTTTACTTTGAAATATTTTCTAAGTTGATAAATTATTCAAAAAGTAAGTAATTTATAAGAAACAATTATATTAAAATATAAATTTTTTGTTAAAAATTTTTTATTTTTTAGATTTTAATGAATTTGAATTGGAAGCACGTCAGAAGATTGAAATGCATTTAACACAACATCCTAAATTTTATGAAAATATTAGTTCTGAAAAGTTCATATCTTGTTATGAAAATAGTGAGGTAAATTAATTAACAAAGAAACAACAAACGTTTAAACAAATTTAAGTTTTTATTCTGTTCTTTTTTAAATTTATTTTTCTGTTCTAGCACTTTATGAAGGTTCTTGTAAGTTACATTATTTATGAAATTGAAAACAATACATCTGGCGTAGCTTCTACTGATATAACTTTGATAAGTAAATTATGGGCTGCCTTAAAAGACTGGTTTTTTAAAAATCTAGAACTAGAAAAATACAATAAAACATTTAAGTTTCTTAGATTAGCCAATTGTCTAGATCTATGGTTTATTCAAAATAATATTTCATTAAACTTGATAGATAGTGAATTTACTGAAGTACATGTCAAACTTTTGAAAGCTTTGGATGCAAATAATGAAAAAAATAAAGCAATATTTGAAAATTTTACGCAGTTAATATCCTTAAGAGGCGTTAATAAAAGTGAAGTACAAAATGTGCTCTTGTTGCCATGGCTTGATTCTGATGTATTCACATCAAGAGTTGCCAAAAATCGTCTTGCATATGCTAAATCATTAGATTGTACAATAAAAGTTGAATGCCTTACTGCTATTAGTAAATATGGCAAGGGACGTCAACGTTTGGACGTTCTCAACTCTTGTTTGCTTAGTTTTGAAACTGAGCTAGGAGTTGCTAGTATTTCGTAAGTATTTTTTATTTTTCTTTTAAATTAATTTAATAATGCTTACAAGTCTAATTTGTATTTGCTTTATTATTTAAAGAAATAGCCCAATGTTGTTGTTGGATGAAGAGATAAAATTTGATGATATTGTTGAAAAAGTCCTTGTACCTGCTTATAATTCTCAAAAACCTTTATTTCATGAAGCACTTGCTAATGTTCTTGGTGAATTAGCTTGTATTGTTTCAGGAGATGGATCGCTTATCAGGTACTTAATTTCTGAATTGTCAGTCCTTAAAATCAATTTTTATATAATATTATATAAAATTTTTTTTAGGGACCAAGTTGAATTTGAGAAATGGAGTGTAAAATGTAAATATTGCGATGATATCCAAGCAGAAAATAATAATAAGCCAACAACTGTACCTAAGGAATTTGAAGTGTATTTTAAATCATTCTTTGAGCTTATATTATCTGAATCTGACAAAGTTCGTTTAAAAATATCAAAAAGTATGAAAAAATTTTCTAATCACGTAAAGTGCTTTAATGACAATTCATTGGCTCAAAAATGGATTTTGTACATTAAAGACGATAATAAAGAAATATGTACAAATTTTGGTGAAACGATTGGAATAATTATAAGCAATAGAATACATTCTTCAATACCAAAGAAGTCATATCAAGATGATGTACCAGCTGATTTAGATGAGTTTGTTAAAATGATTATGGACTTTTTTATTAACGTTTTAAATGAAGCAATAGACACTGGGAACCACTCATTGCACCAAACCTTACTACTTGCTGTTAAAAATGCTGCATGGTATTTTCTTTATTTGTAAATTAATATCTTTTACAAGTCTGAATAAATTTTGTAAATGGATTTAATTTTTCAGTATTGAATCATATTTGACTGAGAGGAGATGTCTCAACATTTTTATTTTAACAATTATGCACGTCAAGTCGTCGCCTCTAGCTGTTGCTTTGGCCACTGATGCTTATAGAGAAGTAGCAGTATATCAAAAAGTTTCATTAAAAACCCTGTACATTCGTTATAAAAGAGATTTTTTAAGGGTTGGTTCATTAATTCAAATAAATAATTTTATAATACTTTTACAATTTAATAAAATTAAACAAATTTTAGCTAATGATGGCATTGGCAGTGCATAACAGAATTAATCACGATTACAATATGGCAACATCGATTCATCGAGTTGCCAAGTGTGTGGGTTTCCAAGGTTCTCGACAACTATTGCGAAAAGATGGACATCATGCTGTTTGTTTCTTGTTACCTCAAGTAGTAAAATGTCGAAAAGCAATTATGTTATGTCACGACATTGCCGAATTAATTAATGCCGATGAAATACAGATGTACAAGTCGTATTTCCAGGTAATATTTACATTTATTAATTAAAAAATCTATTATGAAAAATAAATAATTGATATTGTGCTTAATAAAAATATTTTTGCAGTTCATATGTTGCCGTGTATTTTTATTTGAAAGCGTTGAAGATGGCATTGAGATTTTTAAACTTGTTTCCAATATTACTCAAACAAGCATACCTGATTTAACAGCTAATTCATTTACGGTAATTAATGAAATCAATAATATATGTGGTTCTTATAATGATTTCAAGATTATTTTTTTTTTGTAGCTTATTATTAGTGAACTGATGCTGCATTTTCATTCCCAAAAAGATAAAGTACTCAAACATTTAAAGTTCCTGTCAAAATATGATCAGCAAAATGGAAGCTTCAAGTCTCAAAATGAAATTGTAAGATTTTGAACGTAATTTCAATTAAACTAATTTTTAATAATTCTATTTTAAAAATATACATCTGCTGTTAATTTAAGGCTCAGTACTTGAATTCTATGCTACATGGAGTACTCGTTACTTTTGACGCAAATCTTTGTTCCAACTCTGAAGAAATAATGCAAAAATATGCACTAGCGTCATTAGCGGAAGTTATACGCTTCATGGGACCTAATTTTATTTCACAATATAAATATAAAATCTTGGCTACATTGAAAACAGCTTTAAATTTAACAAGGCCAGGTTTTAGAAAATTAGCTTGTGATGCTTGGAATGCATTTCTTAGAAAGTAAGTATCTTTATTTTGAAAAAAGTATTTGTTTATTGATTCATATAATTTTTATTCAATGCAATACTTATGGGTTAATGTAATGTTACAGTACATCTATTAGAGAATTAGGACCTTTACTGGCAACAATTTGCATGTCTTTGGTACCACTTATTGAAACTTATCCTAAAGAAACAAATTCCATGCTGGATTATTTATTAATAAAAAACAAAGAAGCAGTGAAAGAATACATTTCAGATTTATTTTTCATTAATGACTTAAAAATCTCACCTAATATATCTACACGAGTCATTAATCATATAAAGCAAACAAAGTAGGTTGATTATTTGCACGTCATTTTTGCATTTTTCATGTATTATTAACATTGGTTATTTACTTTTATAGACCAAAAACTGTAGAAGAAAATCTTCAATTATGGATCAAACGTATAACGCATCAAACAGACGAAGTTCGATTAAAAGCCCTTTTGTATTTGCAACAGTACCTCGCGAAACATCGTGATGAAATAAATGATTTAATATTGTCAGAAATCAATGTTCATCCACTGATAGTAGAGGTAAGTAACATTCTCGTAATTCGAAGATATTATGTACAAATAAAGTTACAATTTCATATAATAGTTACTGGATACTCTGATGGCTGGATGTCATGACAAAGATGAAGCTATTTGCATAGCAAGTGGAGACTGCATAGCAGAATTAGGTGCTATTGAACCAAGTCTCTTGCCAAGAAGAATAATTTCTCGTGGTAAGTGAATGATTTTATAACAGCGTTTTATTACAATTTACGGAAATTAAACTTTTTTATTTATTTATTTTTTTGCAATATAGAGGATACCAAATTTATATCTGATATCAATCAAGAATTCGCCTACAGCCTATTTTGTGAATTAGTAAAAGACTATCAATCGCAAAGAAATACACAAAGTATGGATTGTTTTTCCTTAGCTATACAGGTAAAATAAATAAAATCATTAATAGCTTAAATTTTAAATGAAATAAGAAACAAAATTAATCACCATTTTGTACTGTTAGGAAATATTGAGGCTGTACGAAATATCGCCAGATGGCAAAAATAGCAGGCTCTGGAATGAGTTACCTTCGAAAATTCAGCACATGATAGCTCCATTATTGACATCTCATTACACCAATACCTTAAGCAATGAGGTTGAATTTCCCGTTCCCATTTACGGGTAAGTTTAATCTACATGATTTTTAATTTTTCTTTTTTTACTTACATAAATTTATCGTTTATGTTGACACATCAACAGATCCGAATCAGGCTCTACCTTTGAATTATGGGCATTTAATTGGACAGTGAGTATGCTAAGGTGCATAAAGGACAACACAATCAAAAGCGTTTTAAATGCTTGTAGACCGGTATTTAAAAGGAACATTAAAATCATGACATTCTGCATACCATACATAACTGGTAATTAAATATCTCTACTTATTAACATATCATTGGCATATTTTTATTACTTAAATACCTTTTTAATTATGTAGCTTACATTGTGTCCTACGGATCAGTCCAAGAAGTCCGAAAATTGAGTACAGAAATGCAAGCGGTAGTCGCAACTAATGAAAAATCACAAATTGATCGAGAACTCGCGCGAAACAGGCCATTGCGAGATCATGTCGACAATACGTCAAATAATACAACAGTTTCGGATGAAGCCAGACGCGTTCGCTGTTTACAAGTAATTTCTTCATTAAATATATAAAATAGTTTATTGCTTAATTTATATTGCGATATTTATGTAAGTGTATATATTTATTAATAGATTCTTATGTCGTGATTTCAGGTAATTTTTTCAACTTTGGATCATTTACAAAGATGGTTGAGGGAGAAGCGAAGAACTCGCGATAGTCAATACCAAAAAATTCAAAGTAATATCAAATTGAAAATAATATCAAAACGTGACATTTGAACTTATGTGATTTATTTAATATTTCTTTTTAATTGCAGTATTTTGTGACAGTTTTCCTAAATTGGTTTTGGCTCAAGGCTGTTATCAGTCTTATGAATATCATAGAGCACTAATATATCTCGAGCAACATATGTCGTCCAGTAATAAAGGATTGTCAGAACCAACAGAGGGTGGATTATTAGCAGTAATTAAATTTAATTTTATTTAACTATCAATAACGTTTGTTAAATTTAAAATTTTATTAATTTAACATAATTTTATCTCAGAAAATTTATACTCAGCTTGAAGAACCTGATGGTGTATCAGGTATTTTAGTGAGCCAGAACAAATGCCCAACCCTTCAACAGTTGGTTTTAGCTCATGAAGTAAATGGACAATTGCAGGTATTTAATTATTTATTTTATTGTATAACAATTGTTTGCTTCAGATTCTATTTACATATTTTTTTTTATCTAGGATGCAGCTACTTGTTATGAAAGATTGTTACAAAACAATGACCCAAAACCTAAACATTTGCAAGGAATGATTCAATGTTATCTTGGATTAGATCAGCCTTTTACAGCTATGAATATAACAAAAGGTGTTTTAGAAGACAGGTAACGTTAAAAATATTTTTGAGTGAAACAAAAAATTTTTTGTAACAAATAACAATTGGTGAACTTTTTTAGGCCCGAACTTGAGACTCTTATTTGTGATTCGGAACCTTTTTGGCAACTGGCTCACTTTGGAAAAATCGGCGCTGTCTCAAAAAATAACGTTAAATCAAATATTCTTGAAAATTTGAAAAGGGGAATAAAACCCGACGTTTTATCGATCAAAAAAAAATTAGTATCCTTACTTACGGCTTCATCTCGACCAGGCGCTTACGAGCAGAGTTATTCTTACATTATGAAGTATGTTTATTTATCAAGTATGATTTTAATTTTCAACACAAAAATTGTTTTATCTTAAATTTTTTATGCAATAATTATTATATTCAGACTCCATATTGTGAATGAATTTGAAAAGGCGTGCAATATGATGTTTGAGGATCTAGAAAATTTGCCAGTAATATTTGAAGAATGGGAGAAACGTGACAAATTAATCAATGCCTCGAGAGGGGCAGAATTCGTTCTAGGAATGCGTCGTGCAGTACTCGATTTGGCTGTACAATTACAATCAGATTCTAACACGGAAAACAAAATTATAACAGAAGAAATTGGTAAACTATCTTTAAAAAGTGCTAAGATTGCTAGAAAGTAAGTAAACCCTTATTTTAATAATCTTGAATTTAATTTATATATTTTTATAAAAATTGTCATTGTCTTTGCAAGGGCTGGTCTATATCAGCAAGCTTACATGTACATACTGTCAGCTACCGATTTCTGTCCTCCACAAGACCTCTGCATAGAGCAAGCTCAACTTTACTGGCAAAAAGGCTCCCACGAAGACGCGTTAATTACGTTAAAACGTTGTTTGTCAACGTTTTTCAAACCCGTGTCGGAATACAAAAAGCTACCGCTTGGAGTTTATTCGATAGAAAGAAAACAATGTGCTAAGGTAGATCGTTATTACTATTGATTTTTAAAATAGCCAAATATATTGATTCATTATTTTTATAATTTATGTGTAGACAAAATTGTTGTGGGCAAAGTATAATGATGAAACCTTAAACGTTGGTGCCAATGGCAATATGTCTAATTACAAAGAAGCTCACGAGGTATGGAGAGGCTGGGAAAAGAGTTGTCTTGCCATTGCTCGTTATTACGAATCCGTAATTGACAAAATGACCGAAGATGAGCGCATGTCATCAAGTGGCCGGTAATTTTTTCATATAGCATCAAATAAATTATTCTTTTTTACTAACTTTATTGCCATTTCAGTGATATGCAGGTACATATTATAAATTATTATGGAAAATCGCTGCTCTGTGGTTGTAAATATATCCATCAGTCGCTACCCAGAATGTTGACAGTTTGGTTGAATTATGCGTCACGTGTCAGAGCTTTGAACGTGGGATCAGACAATGTCATTTCAAAAACGTTAACCCAAATGTTGAAAATTGTTGGTAAGTGAAAAAGTCCAATATTAATAATTACTTATGTGCATGCGCCGCCACTTATTGACTTTTTCTTTTACAGACATTTACATTGATAAAGTACCTATATTTATCTGGCTGACAGCGTTTAGTCAGTTAGTATCTAGAATCTGTCACCCTAATCGAGACGTTAAAAATTCACTTTTTACAATAATTGTGAAACTTATTAAAGCTTATCCTCAACACTGCCTATGGATGATGGCGTCAGTTTTTAACGTTAGTGTTTCACTTTTGTTTATATAAAATTTTATTTTTAACTTAATTTTAAGATTATGTCTTATTATTTGCAGTCATCTTACACAGCTCGACAGAAATGCTGTCAAGAAATACTCAATCGAGATTCTTTAAAAAGTACAGAGATGGTAAAACTAATTGACTGTTTCCATAGACTTTGGGAAAAACTTATAGAACTGTCAAATAAACATGTACCCGACGTAAGTATTCATTTTTAGAGTTGAGTCTTTTTTTTACTTTTTGTTATATGTTGTTGATCTTAAATCTTATGTTGTTGCAGGGTGTACAAATTACAAATATAAGTATCCTGTCCAAAACTTTACCAAAGTTGCTTTCAGATCCGAATTTTGGACCAATAATGATGCCGACTTCGAAATTCAGGCAAATTCATTTGCCGATTAAGGGAGCAAATATGGAGCAGCACAATCCTTTCACACTGTAATATTTATTGCTCAAAGTCTTATTCATGCATTAGTGCTTATTTAATTTTTTTTTTTTTTTTTTTTTGCTTTTTCAGTAACTGGGTAAGAATAGTTGGCATTGAGGATCAGGTATCTATAATGCCATCACTTCAACGCCCACGTCGAATTGCCTTACGAGGATCCGATGGAAATTTATACTTATTTATGTGCAAACCGAAAGACGACTTGAGAAGAGATTTTCGATTAATGGAATTTAACGATATCGTAAATAAGTATCTCCAAAAAGATCCAGAATCTCGGCGAAGACGATTATATATTCGCACTTATGTGTGTATTGTTTGAAAATTTAAATATTATTTATCATTTATTCTTTATAATTTGGCTGTATATTTTTGCAGAGTGTAGTACCACTGAATGAAGAATGTGGCTTAATAGAATGGGTGCCAAATTTAGCTGGCTATAGGCACATTCTTCTTGGTATATATAAGGAAAGAAATTTGTTAACTACACAAAAAGAATTAAGATCCTTAACATGCGGTAATAAATTTAAATTAAATATTAGAAGTAAAGATCGGTTGAATTTAAATAAATATGTATTTATTCAATTGTATTTATCTTAAATATTGCAGCTCTTAAAGACCCTCTAGAAAAGAAAAAAAAAGTATTTTTAGAAAAACTATTACCATTACATCCACCTGTTTTTGGCGATTGGTTCACCTACACTTTTCCAGATCCATATGGATGGTAAATATTAAATATTTTTGTAGACTTTAGCAAATTTAAAATAAAAAAAAATATTTTAGGTACGAGGCTCGAACGGCTTATATTCGAACTTCGGCAGTAATGTCAATGGTAGGATACATTCTTGGATTGGGTGATCGTCACGGCGAGAATATACTGCTTGATTCAAAATGTGGAGACTGTGTACATGTGGATTTCAATTGTCTATTCAATCGAGTAATTATCATTGCAATAGTTTTTAAAACGTGTTTGAATTATTTTAAAATAAATATTAAAAATCTTCTATCAGGGTGAAACTTTAGAATGGCCTGAGCGAGTGCCATTTAGATTAACACACAACATGGTTGAAGCTATGGGTCCTCTAAAATACGAAGGACCATTCCGTCAATCTTGTCGAACCACAATGAAAGTCTTAAGAGAACAAGCTAGTACACTTATAAGTGTCTTAAAACCTTTTGTCTACGATCCATTAGTATCTTGGAATAGAAATCAAATCTGTGATGCTGGAGAAAAGACAAATGAAAGAGTAAGTTAAATAAAAAGAAATTATTAATTCACGTTTATTTAAAAATATTTCATTTTTGCAGGCTGTAGAGCACATTAAAAGTATAGAAGAACGACTGAAAGGTTTAGTTGGAAATCGCGGAAAAAAACTGGAAGCTTTGAATTTATATTTAAGCGTTGAAGGCCAAGTAAATCATTTGATTCTTGATGCAATTAATATTGATAATTTGTGCCAAATGTACATTGGTTGGGGAGCATTCATGTAATATGTGTTTGTTCAGTATTAGTCTTATAATTATGTTCGTATTAAATTATTTGTATATTTTTAAAAATTGTAATTTTATATAAAAATTTTATAAATTAAAGTTTAAGTAAAAATGAATACGTCTTACATCGTGTTTTTATAAATTCATAAAATTAAAATTCTTTTTATGAGATATAATAATTATACACTTAAATTATAAATTTTCTTCAGTCATAACCCTACGAGAAATGTCTCACGTCATAATTTTATAATTTTCTTAATAAAGACAATTCATCATATATAAATCATATAAATTCACGGACACTTTCGCTCTACTTGACTCTTTCCACTTTCTTCATATTCTTGACTTGATATCCACATTTGCTGGAAAGTACCAATTGAAGCTAATATTGACCCACCAATCCATGCACCAAATCTTCGTTCTGCACATCCATTAGCACTTATTAACTTAAGTCTCATACTAGATGGTATCCTCATTGATAAATCTCTGTTTAATCGTTCCGGGAATCCCTAAATTAATTTAAAATTCGATATTAATTTATGATATTTGTGATAAAATGTCAAAATTGAATAAAACTTCTAAATTTTTACCTGTATGAAAGAATTGCCACCTGTTACAACTACACTGCCATAAAGTGCAGGTCTAACATCCACATCACACATACCTACACTAGTTGTGACAATATGACCCACGCCAAGCATGGTATTACCAACCATACCACCTCGCATTTGAACCATACTGGGATCAAAAAGTGCTTCAGGTATGCGGAATCTTTCGTAACCAAAATCTTGCCTGTAGCCTGTTGGAAATTCATAAGGTACAGCTGGTATTGTTGAAACGACTTTTTCATCATAAGGAGCTTCAGAAACTTGAAGAGCTGTTGCTTGAAAATCTTGTACAAGTTTTTTAACCATATAATTGTGCCAGGACTTGGAAACTTCTGGAAGATTCTTCTTTTTTACCCATCTGGGTTTATCATGGTCCTTGACAACTTCTTTACTTCCAATCATATAAGCTGGAGAGAGATCAATATCATTTTCCTAATAAATATAAAAATAACATTATCAAGTGACATAAAATTTTTTAAAATCTGATTGTATATTTTTTATTAAAAAAAATATTGGTTAATATATCACTTACTTGTAAAAATTGTCTACATTGCATTGAAATATAATCTCCGCCAAGAGGAGATTTTACAATAGCTTGCGTCAACACAAATCCATCCTGAACAGGTATAGCTGATGTATGCGTTGCACCACTATCAACAACAATACCAGTTGCACGTCCATTTGCAAAAGCAGCCAGCACTGCATTTTTTACAAGAAAGTAAGCTGGAACGTTATATTTTTCAAACATAAGTTCTGTTAATTTTTCTCTCTTGCTTCTGACATTCCAAGGTGACTCAGAAAATAGTACTGGGTGATACTCAGCATCCGACTGAATAATCTTTGAATAAGTATAATCCAAGACCTATAAAGAAAGAGAAGCACAAGCATGTATAAACAGTTCCCTAGAACTTAAGTGCATCAAAGCACTAATAAAAATTTTAAATACGTACTTTCTCAAAATGATCCCAGTCCTCGATCATGCCATCCTTCATAAAACTCACAACTTCCATACCCTTACGTGGCACGTGCAGTATTGTTGTGTCTATATAGTACTTGGGCGTGCTCTGAGTAATGTTGTTATCTGGCTTCTTGTCGTCCACGTCCATGGGTTCGGCTTTGGCAGCGGTGCAGTTGGCGTCCTCGCCTATCCCCACAACCGAGGGTATTTCAGCCTTGGGCGTGTCCTCCTGCGCATAGCCGACCCGGAGCGAGTGGTGGCCCAGGTCAAAGACCAGGGCACCTATCTCGTCGCCGCCGTACAGCATATTCGACATTCTGACCGATTATGAAGGGTGGACTTGTAGAAGACAGAAGCTGTTGTTACTAGATGTACACACTAAATTATAATACCGAAGCTATTCGGCGTGCTAATAAGGAAAAAATATGAAAATAGAGATTTCAGAACACTTAATACTAAATAATAAATAAAGTAAATATGAGATTTTAAGTTTATTTTCAGAACGCAAAAAAATATAAACAAAAAGTTATAGGTTATAGGCACATCAAGCGTTAAAACTAGCGATGATACACAAGATTTATAATAAAAAAAATGAAATTAATGATTCTAATTAGACATTTAATTACACTGGACACTTAAATATACACGTGAATAAATATATAAATGTAAAATTAAATAAATCAATTAAGCGTCATAACCTTAATGCAAAACGTACACTCTGGTTGAACCGGCGGCGGCACATCAAAACACACCGACA
The DNA here is from genome assembly GCA_030522805.1 of Leptomastidea abnormis. Taxonomy (NCBI): domain Eukaryota; kingdom Metazoa; phylum Arthropoda; class Insecta; order Hymenoptera; family Encyrtidae; genus Leptomastidea; species Leptomastidea abnormis. The sequence continues at coordinate 36,489 of JAPYZE010000286.1, forward strand.
TCAGCGACACATTCAACTGAGATTTTTTTTCTACTATTGTCAAAATGCGGGGGTGGAAGTGTACCGGCATTTTCCATTACTTTTGCATTTGTAGCAATTATAATATAATGCTTTTTGATATTATAGCTTAAATGGCAAAGAATGTAAAAAAAATAATTTTTTTTTTAAATTTTAAACAAGAAGCAACTGCTCGTTTAGATATCTATTTTTTAAATTAATCAGTTTATTAAAAATAATATTTTTGTGAATGTCAATGTAATTTAATATTATATTTCATAAGCTGAGTTTAAAACATAAATAAAATTTGTTTAAACCTAATGAACATGAAATTTAACTAATTGTCACTTATTTAGGGAATAAAGGCCCTATCGTTAAGAAAAAACTTGTTACGTTTTTTAGATGATGAATTTATTTAATTTTTATTTTACATTCTAATTTCAAATTTTTATTTCAAACTAAAAACTTAATATAAAAAAAAAAATTGAAATAAATTAGGAGATTTAGAAATTAAAAATGATTATATTTAACATTGCGTCGAGGAAAAGAAACCAATAAAAATCAGTCGTCCAATACTAATTAATTATATATAAAATCAATAAAGTTAAATTTAAAAAAAATCAGTCAACTGTAAAAATTAATTTGTTGCACTTATGTAACTGTTAGAATTTTCAAATTAAAAATAAATTTACATAATAAGAAATGGTCTATTTTTTCAACCGTTACATTTTTGCTCGGCCCGTTCCCGCTACCATCACATCACTGACCACGTGCGCGCGCAGCAGCGCGCAAAACAAGAAAGTGAGAGAGAAAGAAAAACAAATTTAAAGGATAAAAGCAGAAGAAAGAGGGAAAGAGAGAGAGAGAGAGAGAGAGAGAGAGAGAGAGAGAGAGAGAGTAAAACGCACGCGCGAGCTCAATCTTGATTTCTTGTTACTGCTGGCTCTGCCTCGCTGCTTGCCTGTATCGTCCCGGGCTTCCGGGCTGCGTTTGCACGAGGGAAGCCATAGAGATCGTCTCGTCACCTTTACTTGCCCTGTCCTCGTTGTCGTCGAAGAAGAGGAGCTTGCCTGACCTCGTGACACATGACGGCAGCAATAATGGAGATCGACGCGAATGCCTACCCCACGACAAAGAGCAGCAGCTACGAGGACGAGGAAGAAAAGAAACATTTTCAACGCATTGTTTCGGCTTTCAAGTATTACAAGTAAGTATTACCTACATACTTCACGTGCACATGCCTCTGTGTATATATGTTTATAAGAATATGCAAATTTATAACCTCTTTGCTCTAAAGCATTCCTTACCTATTATATGATTTTGATCTCGTGGGCTAGGATGGTATCAAGATTATCTTCGACATTTTCGATTCTTTAGATTGCATTTATGCTTATCCGATTTGTCTTTTGGATGATCTTACACGTGTTGTTTTTATCAATCTTGAGAAAACCTCAGGGTAACGAAGTTATACTTGTCGTGTAATCATACCGGCCGGTTTACTATTTCGACAATTTCAAACTTGCAAATCTGTAATTGTTCCCGATAATACTTGTCTCGCATGGCTTTTGATTCATTTGATGGTCACGGCTTGCGATTAGATTCAAAGATAAGTCGTTTTACATTTCCTTTTTTTGTTTCAAATATTTGATTGTCAATCTAGAAATTCTTAATTTTTATGATCATTAATCTTTTACAAACTGATGTGTTTTATAAGTTGTTTATAAAGTAAAAAAAATACATTTTTTGCAAGGTATTTCAAATTTTTTCTTTAAATAAATAAATTTTATATAAGATTACTAGTTGTTTTTAAATTTTAAATTGATGTAAAGAAATGTTTGAAATAATGTAAATTATTTAAATTATACAAATATTGAATTTTCAAATGAAAATTAAGTCAAGTTTTACTGATCCACATATCTATAAATTATCTTGTTTGTAACATATAATGTTATCAATAAAAAAGAAAAAAATAGACAAAATCTTAGGATGTCACTGTGCCACAATGTTTTGTCAATCTATTATACTATAATTTATTACAATGATAAGTAACAAATTGCATTATGCAAGACTGTAATATCAATCTTCAATTTGATAATTTATGAACTAAGATAGTTAATAATTTTGGTATGTATTTGGCAGTTGCATATGTAGATGACAGTTTTTAAATTTTGTTTTTTTATTATAATTTCAGACCCCATTCACTGCAACGAGTGAAAAAGACAGAAAAATATCTACTGAGTCTTCCACCACATCATCAAAAATTATTAAGCAACTACCGAGAACATTTGTTGGAAGTTAAGCGATGCATAGAAAATAATGATGAAATAATAAAACTGATTATAAAAGATGTAGCTCATATTTTTGAAAATGTCAGTCCATCTAGTTCCTCGACAACTGACAATGTAAGATCAAATTCTATGGTGTGTAGCATGCTTCTTTTTCTGTTGTATTGTTAAATGTCATTTCAAAAAGCACTTCATTTTTTTGTGTACATTTTATTACAATTAAGTTTATTATATAGATTTGCTGATGTGTTATAATTAGAAATATTTGTAATTGTGTGTTGTTTCAATTGGCATAGTATTATTAGTTACTAAGTAGTTGATAAATTTATTCTAAATGTACAATGTAATGGTATTATTTAATATAAGATGTAAAATAAATTGTAATGTATAAAAAAAGTAATTTCTAGTAATATGAACAATTAGAACATTTAAATGTAATGTGATATTTGTATTTTATTTGGTCACTTGGTTTAGTCAATTTTAATTAATTACGTAATCTTTGAAGTGCATGTTATATTTTCTTAGGTATAATTTGTAAAAAAGTTTTATAAAATCAAAAACCTAACTAATTTTCAGACTCTTACTCATCGTCCTATCATGGCTGATCAAGAAAAAGTTCAGGCCACAATTAAACAGTTGGTTCGAGATTGGAGCACAGCAGGCATAGAGGAGAGGAGAACTTGTTATCAACCTATTATTGATGAAATCACAAATCTATTCCCAGTGGAACATTGGTACGTGAGTTATTTATTTTGTCGCTAGGTTGTCCAAAACTCCATACTTTATTCACCTCCACATCTTCTGTCATAATATATTAGATTACACTTCTGAACGAAAATGGAATGATAGGTAAATTTCCAGTATACCATCGGAAATCAAAATTCTCGTGCCGGGTGCTGGTCTGGGAAGGTTGGCTTATGAGATTGCCAAGAGGGGCTATACATGTCAAGGAAATGAATTTTCACTCTTCATGCTCTTTGCTTCACATTTCGTTTTAAACAAGTGAGTATAGTTATTATTTTTTATTTATTAGACAATAGCACATGTTATTTTATAAGTGATAATATTGACACACTGGGTGTTAATTAAATTATATATTGAGTTAAATTTAAGATAAGTAACTTTATTGACGTTTAAATTACGTAATTTTTTTTCTGTAAGTTTTGTTTTCTACATAATTCTCATGCAATACTTATGTAATTAAGAAAACGTAGTATGCTAATTGATTTTAAATTTTAAATTTAAATAAAATTGATATTCATTTTCTTCTTTACAAATAAATATTTTGAGTTTTTTTTTAATTTATAATTTTATTTTAACTCTCTTTTTAGATGTAGAGGTGTCAATTCATATAAGGTGCATCCTTGGGTGCACCAGTACATGAATAATTTACGACCTGAACATCAAACACAAGAGGTTTATTTTCCTGATGTCAATCCAAGTGATCTTCCAGAGAATGCTCAATTTTCTATGGCTGCAGGAGATTTTTTAGAGGTATAGAAGACAATTTTATTTTATTTAAATTACAGTGTTTTATATTTTAAAAAAGCATCTTAAAATATTTTCTATTTTTTAATTTACGCTTAATTGATTTTAAGTAATCATTTGTTTTTGGAGTAAAAATTATATCATTACATGTATAAATATTGATAAAAAAATTTTCTTTGACTTTTATTTCAAAATTTTTGAATTAGGTTTACAATGAAGAAAATCACTGGGATTGCATAGCGACATGTTTTTTTATTGACTGTGCAAACAATATTGTTCAATTTATTGAAACAATCCATAAAATTTTAAAGCCAGGAGGTACCTGGATCAACCTTGGTCCACTTTTGTACCATTTTAGTGATATGCCAAATGAGGAATCTATTGAGCCAAGTTATAGCGAAATCCGTGACGTCATTGAAGGCCTTGGCTTTCAAATTGAGGTTTGTATTGTACATTTTATAATATTTAAATGCACTTATTTACTTTATCGACATTTATTCAATAACCGGTATGAATGATTTTAGAAAGAGGCAACACATGTAAAAACAAGGTATGCACAAAATGTTAACAGCATGCTGCAGTATGAGTACAACAGTGTTTACTTTGTATGTAAAAAACCCGAAAGTCCCGTTGAAGTTATGAGCCAAAATGGTTCAGAGACTAATGGAGTTGAAGAACAAGAAAACTAGTTTTTTGTTAATTTGGTTGTGTTTCGTTAAAGATTAATTTTCGGTCATTATATAATATAAAGTGCGCAGAAAAAACAAGCAAGAAATCTCATTTTTTCATTAAACATGTGATCTAGCATAATTCTTATTTTTTGACAACTGCATTATCGATCAAAAGATTCAGCTTGAGATAAATTTGAAATAGACGCAACTTTCAGTGAAGTTAAGGCCGAAAAATTTTCATGTATTAATTGGCGAAAACGAAAACTAACTTTCATATAAATAATCTAACAATCAAATAACGTTAATTGTATGCTCACTGAAATATATGTATGACTAATTAGTATATTAACTTGACATACTTATAAAAAAAATTAAGTACAAATTCTGCTCTATTAAAAACGAACTTGTCAGTATTTCCAAACGTTGAAGATAAAGATATTTAATAAAGTGTATCTAAAATTAAAAAATCAATTTCTTTATACAAGCGTTTAAATTTTGGTTTAACTTGTAAGATCGATGATGCATTTTTTCATAAGCAGTGCCTTTTATATATTTTCATTTTGCAATAAATATTTTTTTCATTCAACAATTGGTAGAAAAAAATATTTGTTCTGTGTATAATACTACATAAAAATAATGTAATTTACATCGCTGATTAAATATGATAAATCAAATAAAAACGGCTGTTATAATTGGGTTAAACTGCGGAATCTGAATTAAAAATTATTCGTGAAAAATATTTTTAACAAGTTAGAGTTGTAGCTTTATATGCTTTACATAATGTTCACAATAATACTACGCTTTAAGTTGAAAATTTTCTGTTAATGGAATTGAATCTGCAGTTTACCCTTAAGAAGGTGCAGTATATCAAAATGTAACTTAGATTATCTGTAATATGATGATTAATATAATTTTATATTTAAAACATTTTTAAACAATTATTCATATCCTTCATTTCTAACAGTAATAAAAAATTTTCTATTAAAAAGTATAATTATCATAAATACTCTTGAAAAGACTTTTATAATTTGTACAAATTTTACATTCAAGTTTTAGAATTTCTTTTATGTGTTGATAAATTAATTTAAGTTATTGCAAAAATTACAGAGGAAAATGATTAATGCTATAATAAAACAAATTCACTTATAATAAAACAGATAAGTTATTTTACAAACTTTTATTTAAATACTGTATAAATAATGACGGTATCTGTTCAGTCTCTGTTTGTTGCATTTTGCTATAATTTAAAAATTGTCTCCTTAATTTTGTTAATTGTGGTATGCTGCCTGAACTTTCAAGCACTAAATTATATTTTGTAATTTTTATATTATTTTCAATTCCCAACTGTTTTGCTGATATTATTTCCTGCAATACACAATATTCTTTAAGTAATTATCTAAATTTATGTTGCAAAAATTTTAAACTCTTGATACTTACATTTACAATCTCTTGTGTTATCTTGTCCATATCATACAAATAATTAGTAGCTGAAAGTGGAGGCTGAAATGTGAAATTAAAAACTTGTAAATTTAATAAAAAATATCATCCACTAAATGGTTCAAAACTTACACTTTGAGTACTCATATTTGGCTTTGGTGCTTTGACTTGGTATAAAGATGAATAAATTTCTTCAAAAGGTAATTCATCATCTGGGTTAACTATAAATAATGGCGAATCCCACCTATTTTTACTGTCCGGTGCTTCATATCTAAATTTATTGAATTAATGTATGAAATTTATTTCCAGTAAAATTTTGTGAGTAGTGTTTGAACTTTACCTTAAAATTAAGGCATCAAATATTTCTCTTGAGTACTGCTCAGTGGATGGCCTTTTTTCATTCCACAGCCAAGCATGCTCTACTGGCAAATCACATTGTACAGTGCATTGAGGTACTTTGTACTCTTTACTTGTACAATAAATTTCATACCTGTATCCTTTTATATAGTTACTACCATCAATAATTAAAACATCTGCTTGACTTAACAATCTTTGAGTATTCGACTTAATATCGCCTCGAATTAGTTTTTCTTTTTTTGAATCTACAAAAATATTCAAATTTTATATTAAAAGATTATTAAATTTTGTTAAAATTTGATTTTAAAAATACACATAATAGAACTATTTGAGGTTATAAACATACATTTTTAAAAATTATAATTACAAATGAATTTGTTTAATTAAGAAATTTAAAGAGTTAAAGAGAATAATTTTAAAAATTAACTTGCCTGCATAAAAACTATTTTTATCAAACAGAGCTTTGATTATCAAGTCTTCTTCACTGATAATTTCTACCTTCTTATTCTTTTTTGTTTCAAAAAACTCCTTTAATTCTTTAGTCCTTGAGGTTTTTCCACTACACGGTATACCGGTCATAATTATTAAGGGCATTTTATTAATTAAAAACAAATTCTTTTCAAGAATTGTAGAATTATCAACAAACAAACAATAACAGTGGAAAACCGCGTGCGGTTTTTTATATATAAAAACATATGATTGCCGACATTTTTAAAAGCCAAGCTTGCAGACGACCGCGCGTAAATTCAAAACTTGTATTTAAATATAATTTTTATAAAAATATTTGATAATTTTCATTAAACTGAATGTTCACTTTGTACTAGTAATATAGACATACTATTTTTTATGCGAAAATGTATAAAAATTGCATATTTTTTTAAACAATAACCAGAAATGCAATTTTTATTTTTAACAATCAATTGAGAAAAAATTGTTTTTAACTATATTAATTCTTTTCGAGCTTAGTCGTAAAGATGTAAAATTATAACAAACTTTATACTTATATATTATACCTACTAGTAGTTGACAAAGTAAAAAAATAACTTTTAATATTATTTTATTCTTTTTATTAAAATTTAAAAATTATAAAGCTTTCTCTGTGAGACAGCAAAAAGCGTGGTGTTTAAAGAAGCTCTCCTTGTTCAAAGTAGTCCCTTTCGACAATAAAAAAATTATATTTGTAAACGTGTTTTCTCAGCTCTTGCGAAATTTTAATCGTGATTTTTATCTGATGCATTAGATGATATTTTCTTTGACATCATTTAATATAATATATACTTAAATTTTTATCAATACTTATCATTTTCATATTAAGCGATTCTAATATATCCTGACCACGTTCATAATTATTCTATTTTTTTATAAAATCAAAGTTTTTATAATTTAAGACGTGAAAAAAAAATGAAAAAATCAATTGTTTGAAATTTTCAAGGTGGTTTAATCCTTTTTATAACTATAATGCTTGCTAATAGCAGTAATAGATATACCAACATAGATATTGCAATTAAATTTAATGGCTTTTTTATCAGCTATCAAATTTTTAAAACACACATTCTCTATTTAAGTTGTTTAACGTGAAATGTACCTATATAATATTCAAATTGTAAATAAGAATTTAAAGTAATTAAGGACATTTTAAATTCATTATCACTTAAAAAAATCATATTTTAAAATTGGGTCAAGTTTAATTAGATAGAAATTTACGTATTCAGTCTTATGATAAATCCTTAGTATCAGACTGTTGCTCTTACGATTGAATAGTCTACAAAAGTTTATAAAAACCGATATTCATTGTATCAAGATCACCACTTACTTTAGTTAATCATAAAAGGCAAATTTAATTAATTTTTTATTGCTTAAAATTCAATTTTTATCATTTATTAGAATAAAAATGTTACTTTCGCGATTTTACAATATTATTCTTATTTTCTCGATAGTTCATTGCTTTACTATTACAGAAATATCAAACCATATAATAAACTATTTGTCGAAAAATATGAAAGCAGATCGTGTAATCATAATCTTAACGGATTCCAAACACATTTCCCAATCGTCGATGGTGATGCTACAAAAAATCGTCACACAATTTTCAACTTTACAGATAGACGCAAAAAAGTTAATAAAAATTACATACAACGAAAAATTATTGGCTCACGATAATACCAAGCGCAATAAATTAGTTCAGTTTGAACTATATAATCGGGAAGTACTGAGGATTGTGTTTCTGGATGATTCAAAATCTGAGCCGATTAAATCAAAATTACTGTACTTAATTGAGTATTTACCTAAACATACAAGTATTTATGGTCCACGACCTCAAGTTCTAGTAATGATATTCTATCACCAAAACACAACATCTACGATTAAAGAATTTCTTAAAAACATGTGGAAAAAACATTTCTTGAACGTCACCGTAATCTTTATTCTTATGAAAAATAGTCCCCCAAAGACATTGGATGTTATTGCAACAGATAGTGCTGAAGATAATAATTTAATGGTGGAAATTCATCAATATAATCCTTTCAATAATCGTCATTTTACAGACCTTAACTTGGCTGAAACCCAATTATTTCGAGATAAATTAAGAAATTTAAACAAATATACGCTTGATACTTGCGTATTGATGCAAGGTTGGCATCTTAAGATGAAAAATAAAAAGTTTGATTCTAAAAATTTAGATTGGGCTTATGGTACCGACGTGCCTATAACTGAAGCTTTGATGAGCACTATGAATTTTTCATTAAATATCATTGAAAGACCTAATAACATCTTAAAATCAAATATTGTAAATTTATTGTATCGAAACAAGATTAATTTTTTGGTAAACTTACAAGCTGTTCCAAAAAATCCTATGACTGTATTTTCAACAAGATTATTGCCTCAAAAATATTATTATAATTTATTAATAAAGCAATCTGGATACAACGAAACGCGAATACAGTGGAATTTGATATCTTGTGCTTTCATGATTGGCGTCATAATTATTTTAATTTGTATTTACAAACACTTTACTCTGGAAGATCGCGATAGGAACGTTTGGACTTCGTACAACGTTTTTCTAATACTAATGGGCTACTCTGCGGAATCAGTGCCGAAATCACTTTTCAATAAATTACTGTATTTGTATTTCATTATTATATCAGCTGCATTTTCATCCGAAATTTTACAGCAAATATTTTTTCTCGCTTATAGCCATACGGAATATTTAGACCTAAGGTCAGTCGAAAATGTTTTTGCTTTGAATAAAACTTTTCTTACAAATGAAAAAATTATGAATCAGATCACAAATTTTAAGTTGGATCATTTTATTAAAATGATAAAACCATTACGAGAGATTGAGGTAAATTCCACGTATTACAAATCTGAGTGCATATTAGGATTAATCAATTCGTCAATCAATTTATGCGCTTATTATAATATAGAAGCTCAATTGTATACCGATTTGTACAATACATTTGTAAAGGATGGCTCTATCGTGAGTAATGTTCCTGGACCCCTAAGACCGTCTACTTCACAAGCTATTCAACTTTCAGGCGCATCTCCGTATGTGAAAAGATTCGATATGATAATGTCAAGGATTTTTGAATCTGGTCTTTATAATCATTGGTGTGATCAAGGCATGAGAGATTGGTTGCTTCAAAGTCCATTGAATGAAATGAGTAATATTTTAGATGTTTACGATAAGTTTAACATGAGCTTTTCGGATATTAAAAGAAGAGTATTGGCCAGTCTTGATAATCTCAAACACATAAGTTTTGCTCAGAAAGCCATGAATCAAGACATTCATTTTGCTTATGGTTTCATTGCAGGATGTACCATTGCAACCATAATTTTTTTGCTTGAAGTAACTTTGAATTATTTTAGAAAATAATTATATAAACAGAAATTTTTACTTGAACATCGTTCAATATATTTTTGCTGCGAAGTACATTTTTTGCATATTGTTAAATTCAAGTTTTGTGCAACAAATTATATATTCAGGTGAAATGACTATACAGTGTGCGTAAAATACTTCACCCACGTACAGTTAAGTGGTGATTTATTTTTGAGAATGCATATTTGAGAATGCTATAATATTTTGCAATTTGTCTAAAAAAATAAAATAGTATTAATAACTAGCTATGCTAAAAGCTAATAAATATCAAAAATTAGTAAAAACAATTATTGTATCTTTAGTGCTTCGCATATCGGACTACCTTGTATTTAAATATAGCTAACAAAGCCATGCGCTTAACAACGTTTAAATTGCTTCGAAAATAATAACTGTATTAAATTGTTTTAACGCTTTGCATGGCCTTTGCACATATTTTTTTCTAGCTTAAAAATTTTATCTAATACAATTTAAAAATAAAATAAGAATTTAGACAAAAACGTGTGACTTATCTATAGCGAAAAAGGAGATTTTCAAGTCTATAGGTGCCGATCGAATTTTAAACGTGTGCTATCTATTTAAGATTTCATCAAAAAAAGTGAAAAGAGAAAGAAACGAGTGGCAAGCCCGGGTTAACGTTAAATCGGAGCAATGCCGAGCTGCGAGACACTAAATGTACCCAATATCTTATATCATATATATGTACATATATATATATATATATATATATATATATGTACACAATGTGTACACAACATATATAATAATTTTCGCGTAGTTGACGTAAAAGCGGAGTTCCGACTGTGACGCCGTCGTGAGTGGACGTGCCTTTCTAACCTCTTCTCTCTCGTTTTCCTAGTCCGGTAGTTGCTGCAGTGTCCGGTGTGTCG